>KN835285.1:0-60351 GCA_000827255.1 Suillus luteus UH-Slu-Lm8-n1
CTTAAGCTTCACAACTTAAGTGTCTATCTCTTGATCTACCTTAGAGCACTCCTCTTCGGTAGCCTGATTATCGATTGTCTTGCAAGGTGCCAGCCCTTGAAGACCGAACCCTTGATCTTCCCTTGTTTGGGAAGTCAACGCCTTATGTGACATAGCTCTTGTTTGAGCTTGTAAGGAGAACCATCCAAGTTTGTAATGTGTTCAATTGATGAGGAATGGACAAGTGCAATAGTTAGCATGAGGTTGATTCGGACAATTGTGAGGAAAATATCGCCGATAATGAATGTATCACTACCAGTGATAGACCTGCCTGGGAGCTCACATCGACAATTAACCTTGATGAATCCAGTGCTATAAACTCGCTCCTGTCTATTGAGAGACTTCGCAATGAAGTGCTTGTTGAGTACCTGTCGACAGATCATCTCCTTGTGGATGAACTTCCCATGGACAAGAAGGTAGTCATCGGGATTGATCCCAGGGCTGCTAACAAGAGCTGGAGTATCAGGATGTGATGTTGATGAAATGGTATGGTGGGTATGGTCAATGTTTGGGCTTCCAAAAGCAATGTCGTGAGTAAGGGCTTCCTCCAGAGTAAGGACATCCTCATCTAGCTCAGGCTCCTCTTCAACGCTGGTAGTGTCTGCTACCAAATCACTTGAAACTGCAATGTCAGGAAGGGAAGTGGGATTCATGCATGACTCGACACCTTCAATGTCTGATATCCCTAAGTACTTGTTTGCCCCCTAGGGCCACATAAGATCACAGCTGTCCTGCAAAAAAAAACTTATCAAATGCGCAGCAGACCACAGATACATGAGCATCTGCGAGCATGATCAATGCCTTATCACGACCATCCTTCCATGCTGAGGGAAGGTCACGATGCAATGCAACCACATCTCCAACCCACAGATCACGACAGATATGATCAAGTCCTTCAACACGGGTGGTTTTGAGTCATCAAGAACCAGACTCAAGGTCTGGATGTTTCTTGAAGATGGTATTGATGTTCTTGGCAGCGCCAATACAATCAAGTGCCTGCAAATAGTTCATAGCCAAATTATGCTGACCCCTCATGTGTGTGATACTGAATAACTTCTCCAAACAATTGCCACCAGTCTGAATGAGCCAAAATTTCTGTGATCTGTCAAGCTTCTGCTGCTTTGCAATGCAGAAGCATGCATTTTTCACCATTGTTTGAGAGTCGTAATAGAGCATATGAGGCATGAATGTGGAGTGGTGCAAATGAAAAAACATAAATATGAGATGTGTGTAGCGACTGAGATGAGCAATCTGTTGGTGCAGCGACAGTGTGATATCGATGAATGGGAGGAGGATGGATTCTAGGATAGCGCCAAGGACTTTTATGGCTGCAATATCTGCGCACTCGCCAACGCACAGTGTTGCAGTGTCGAATTTATTTTTGGAGAGGGCAATTATGGCTTGCATAAGTTCAATCGCACAAGGTACATCTTGAGGATCATCCGGATTGAGAAGCTTGAGGATAGAAGTCTCGTCTTGATCAGGTAGCCACAAGAGATAGCGAGCAAGCACTGCGCTGTTGATACTATGACCATGGACAAGCTTCATTCCCTTGCAATTGCAAAGCAATGTACACCATCCTATGTAGTATAGTTGTAAATAAAGGAAAGAAAGGTTATGTTCAATGAAAAACTCATGTTTGAAGATATGTTTATAGTCGAAATCAAGAGTAATTTCACCATCACCAGTAGCAAGATTAAGGCCCTGCATGTGAGAGAGTGTCCCATAGAGCTTGGACATTACTGAAAGTTCGTTCTTGAGGAACAATCGGTGACCAGCTGCCCTCCGTGTTGAGTCTCTGTCTGTCGCAAAACTAAATATTGGCCCCAGTTGTTCTTCAGCTCCAGTCTCCTTCCAATGGTCTCTGACCAGTGTGAAAATCATGATCATTTTCTCACTGTCCTCGCACTTGCAGGTGGGTGTGGCAAGAACAGGGAAAATTTCATCATCCCCAAATGCGCCCATAGCAATGACTGACATCTCCTTCCCTAAGTGGACCTTCCCGTCTGCAAGCTTCTCGGCAATCCTTAGTGTGGAGTCATATGTGTGAAGGAATGGATCTATGAGGTGGGAATGAGAATGACACAATCCAATGATGCTGTTTGATGCGCAGTGATGTGAAGCCCTTTCTTCTAGTGCGATATCATCCATCAACACAGAGTATCCATGATGAGGGAGAGAGGAACTATGGGCAAGTGGATTAAGAATGAGGTTTTTTATATTTGAGTCGAGCTGATCAGGTGTGATTGGGCTGATTGTAGGTGTGATAGACGTAAAATTTTGATGTGCTTGCAATGTGCATAATGATGGGAGAGCTAAATGGTGACTAAATGCATGAAGGAGGGCACGACCACCAAGTTGGTACACCAATATGGCCATATCGAGATCATCGCCTGTATACTCTCATGGTCGGTAAGCCCCAGCGAGACAATCTTCAAGAGTATTTATTATTTGCCAGATGCTTGAACCTCACTTGAGAGCGACTGTAAGAATATGCTGAAGATGTGGGATGTCATGCTCTGATAGTGCCATAATCAGGGACTTGTAGTCGTCCAGTCGTGTCAGTACATGCAAGACCCTTCTTGCATCATTGAGACCCTTCTGACATTGATTAGTGATGTTACATCATCCACAAACAACAAACCTGGAGTTTGAGTCTATTATTTTCTGCAGAGTACTGATGTGCGACATTGACCATGTCAGAATGGCTCAGGAATCGATATTTGGTGTGTGGTTTGATGTCTTGAGCAAGTAAGGAGAGATGTTTGATGAATCCCACAACCTCAGTGCACCCATTGCAAGGTGCCATTGGTGTCAGTGTGGTACCTTCACAATCTTGAGAGTATGTGTGAGGGATACTGCCACGTGTGTCAATGTCAAAGGGAAGGGCTCCTTGGCCTGCGGAAGCACGACCAATGGGGAAAGTTTCGAGAAATGAAGGGCTGGGAACTGGCCAATGAATCAGAACTCCAGGGCAAATGTTGATCACATGTTTTGCATGTGACATCTTAGATGGAGTAAAATGAGATGAAATACTCAAGGCAGAGCTGGCTGTGCTCAGCAATGGTGATGAATCTGCCTGATTGAGGCCCTTCAAACACTTTTTGCCCTGTCGGTGATCACTGAGAGTATTGAAATACCCTGGGGCATCTAGATTACTAAGAATATGTGTCGGAAGGGTGGTCTTGATCCAGGTTTTGCAGTCTGGACACTCGACTTCCCACCGGTGGGTTCCAGTGCACCTCTGGATAAGATTTGCTGAAAATAGACGCATAAGGTCAGAAGGCGTGTTTGTCTTGAGTAATATACTGGGCTCAAGCGCCAAAGTGTCGGAATTATCAGACACACGTATAACAGCAGTGTCGGATGCTTCAGATTGTGTTCCTGTGGGATTAATTGAAGATGGCAGTGCGGGAGAGAACAGGAGAGACTGGAGAGGGATACTAGGATTGTCATCGAGAGAATGAGCATCAATGTGAATGGGACTAATCCTTGGACTATGTGTCCATGGAGGAGGGTCAAGTTAATATAAAACATCGTCCAAGTCTATAATTGGAGAAGTACTAATAGTACAGCTATCTTGTGAGTCCAATTCTTGAGATTTGGCAGGAAACCACGATGCATAATGAGCTGGGTACATAATAGAGGCTCCTGGCCAAATAAGAATAAGAAGGGACTGACAACAAACTCACTGGTGCCAAGGTACACAGATGAATCGATGATGCAGGGATACATATGTTAATGACATATCATTAATTGATCATCATGTGAAATTAAGACTCACGTGCAGCCCAAAAAACAAAAAAAATTCAATTTGCAGGGGAAATCAGTTACAGCATATGGATTTTGTTAAATGAGGTATCTAGAACTATTCTAAGTTAGCTATAACCACCACCTCCCCCAAGTCTTGGAAAGATTTTGTCAAGTTTTGACGACGCTGTCGAGAAGTTCAGATGATGACACTATATAATGCCAAAGTGGCTGAAATTAAGGTTTTTGCTTATGGTAAGCAAAGTGTTGATGTTTCAGCTTTCTCCATCGCATGCCTCTTGATACTATTGATACACTGTACTAGTGTGTGAGACTTGTGAATTTTTGCAAGGCTATACTACTACTAGTAGTAGTACTATAGTATCATACATTGAAATCCAAGTCTGTGGGTGGATTTGGACTGGAGTTGCTGTATCACTGTGTGCTGTGAACCTGTGCAAACTGTGGGGCTCTGTGATGTGCTGTCACAAGACCTGAAGTTTGTGACCTCTGTGAGAAAATTGGACTTTACTGATGAAATTGTTTGCTGATATTTTATATTTCACTTGTCATGCAAGATCCCTTTAACATTTGAAATTTTATCTTAACATTTCGCACGACATTTTAGCTAGTCTTAAATATTTCGTCAAATTCTCTTATAATCCCACATTCTCGTTGGAGCTTTCAAGTCTGGTGACACCACCACCGACCGCTCACATGACGAGATGACAAAAATCAACATCACAGAGACATTGTCAGGGAGGAAACGTTATACACAGCATCATAATATAAATGCTAAAGAGGCAGCTAAGAAAAAATGCAGGTGAGGATAGGTCATGAGTTACAATAAGTCAACAACGCCCCTGGTTTCAAAAAGCACAACTCGTACAGGTCATCTGAGCCATAAGCCAAATCACATGGTATCCATACAAAACAGAAGATATCCCTAGATCATGACGCAATTCCAACAGCCTCAGGTTCCTCAGACGTGACGGTTTCCTCATGGGTGGACGAAGAGGTATCGGCAACTTGAGTGCCATTGGTCGGGCTGGCAAATCCAGCTAATGATGGTCCGCCGCGCCCGCGCCCGCGACCTCTCGATGGACCTCCTCTGCCACTTCCACGACCTCTCCCTCCCCTATGTTCAGATGGCGAAGAACTTGGAGCTGCCGCAGATCCATCAGCTGAAGTTGGGTGCCTTGCCTGTTTCCAGTCACCCGGTGACTTTCCAGAGTCCCATTCACGATTCTGAATCTTGTCTAATTTTCTCCGAGCATTCTGCTCGCGGGTGCGGTCAACGCCCTCCTGTACTTTGCGCTGATGGGCTTGGCGCACACGGTCGGCTTCCTGAGTCTTCTTGAACGCGTCTTCGTCCGCTTGTACGTCCTAATTATATCATGTTAGATAATTGACGTTGCGATTATATATATGCCACTTACAATTCTGCGCTGTTTGATCTTCTCGTTCTGCTCCTTGATACGCTGCATACGTTCAGTGAGAGCTTCTTCACTGAGTTTCTCCTATAAACCGGTTAGCAGGATATGTCATACTGTCCTGGCATTGCATACCCTCTGCGCTCCGCCCGTCTTGACGCGCTCAGGGTTCACATAAGGCTTCTTCTTCTCCTTCACGTCCCTCGATTCTACATCTGCTGGCTGATTTTCTAGCGCCTGTGACTCGTCTGTATCTGCCTGAGAAGGTTCGGCTGTCTCTTTGAGAGAAAGATTGTTGAAATCAAGACCAAGGGAGTTTGTGGAAGACTCGGCCATTGTGGTCGACAGCAGACGCGACCAAGGGAAAACATACTGCCGCGGAGAGAATTTGATCTGAAGTAGTCCATGGACAGTCCAGCGGCGACGTGGGAAATCAGCGCCTTCTCTGTCTGATAAGATAAATGGCGGTGACCGTAAATCAAATCACTAGTTATTCAATCATCGCCCCACTGATCCTAAAGTTAACGACGACCATGTCTCTCTCGAACAAGCTCTCTATCACAGATCTCGACCTCAAGGGTAAGCGTGTTCTCATCCGCGTTGACTTCAATGTTCCTATGCAGGATGGCAGAATCACCAACCCTGCTGTGAGCACTCCCTCATCGCACATGTATCCTTACTGAGAGGGCCGTAGCGTATTGTGGCAGCATTGCCCACCATAAAGTATGCTCTCAACAACGGTCAGTGCTTAATATATCTATGTGGAATGCTTTCACGAAGAAAAATGTTCGATCTGTCTAGACGCGAAGACCGTTGTCCTCATGTCCCATCTCGGCCGCCCAGATGGCAAGGTTGTTGAGAAGTATTCTCTCAAACCAGTCGCTGTCGAGCTCGAGAAGCACCTGGGAAAGCCCGTTATCTTCCTCAGTGACTGCGTTGGCCCTGAGGTCGAGAATGCTGTGAACGTCGCCGAACATGGCTCTGTCATCCTTCTCGAAAATCTCCGCTTCCATATTGAGGAGGAGGGTTCTGTCAAGAACAAAGATGGTACAAAAACCAAGGCTGATCCTGCCAATATTGCAGAGTTCAGGGAGAGCCTTACAAGACTGGGCGATGTCTACGTCAACGATGCGTTTGGCACAGCTCACCGTGCACACTCGAGTATGGTCGGTGTAAAATTGCCCCAACGAGCCGCAGGCTTCCTTGTTAAGAAGGAGCTCGAGTACTTCGCGAAAGCTCTTGAAAACCCTGACCGACCTTTCCTCGCTATCCTTGGAGGTGCCAAGGTGTCTGACAAGATTCAGCTGATTGAGAATATGTTGGATAAGGTGGGTGGTGTAATTTTTGCTCCGCCACAAATCCGCCTTTAATCACTTGGGATTTCTGCGCTTGTTTGAATAGGTTAACTCTCTTATTATCTGCGGTGGTATGGCGTTCACGTTCGCAAAGACATTGGACGATGTGTCCGTGAGTTCTATGGGTGATTTTAATAATGCATGATCACTCACGGCGTTATTCAAGATTGGGGACTCCCTTTTCGATCAAGCCGGTTCTGAAAAGGTTAGAGCTCTTGTCGAAAAGGCAAAGAAGAACAATGTAAAACTGGTCTTCCCGGTCGACTATATCACTGCTGACAAGTTCGACAAAAATGCAAATGTGGGTATCTCGCTTCAGGCCTGCTATTTGCATTGACTGTTCTCGCAGACCGGGACTGCGACTGCTGCTGAAGGTATTCCTGGTGGGTGGATGGGCCTTGATGCCGGCCCGAAGAGCCGCGAGCTGTTCCGCCAGACAGTACTTGAGGCCAAGACCATCCTGTGGAACGGGTACGTGTAAAAATTAGAGGAGAAATATTTTATCTCAATGCCCATAGCCCTCCTGGTGTTTTTGAGTTCCCTGCTTTTGCGGAGGGCTCAAAAGCTCTCCTCGATGCAAATGTCGAGGCTGCGCAAAAGGGCGCAACCGTTATCATTGGTGGTGGTGATACTGCAACAGTTGCAGCGCTCTACAACGCTGAGGACAAGATAAGTCATGTCAGTACAGGCGGAGGTGCTAGCTTGGAGCTTTTGGAGGGCAAGGTGAGTATTAAAAAGTTTCGTCACCGTGAATCACGTTAGCTGATTTACATTAAGATCCTACCTGGTGTGGCTGAGCTTAGCGAGAAGTGATTCGAGGAGGGAATAAAGATTGCTTGTTTATAATGGTTTGTATCTTACTGCCGCCCATTCATAGAATCACGATGGGGTTGTACTATATCAGTTGGGAACGCGCGTATTTGAGCACAAATGTAAATTTAAAGCAGCATGCGCGATTGAGATGGGAGCTGAGTGCTAGCACTTAAAGGCCAAAGAGATATGACAGTCTCTTGTGTGGTATCAAGAGTCTGTAACGAACTGCGAGTTCATCTTTTCAAGGTTCGAACATGGTACAAGGTTCAAACGTTCAAACATTCACGCGTCACGCTCAATGCTTGAAGCGAACTCTCCTAATTAACTGTCTGAATGTTATTTTTGGTAGCATACCTAAGCAGGAAATATTAGGTAATCACTTCTCCTGAAATTCAAGAGTTGCATTACTTAGCGATTGACGTCCGCTCGGAATTTTTGACAAGCACTCCTTGACATTATAAGCAACGTATGGCTCGGAGTCGACGTCGTATTACACGTTCGGCAACTCAAAAGTCACCAGAGCGCTCGCCGAGCTCGTCACGTTCGTCGTTGACACCGATGGAGGACGAACCAGAGCCCACGCAGGCAGAATCCACACCAACCAAGACAGATGAAGACGTGTGCCCATCATGCAGAGAAGGCGTGCATGGAGAGAAGAGCAGTTGGATACGCTGTGACGCCTGCAAGATTTGGTTCCACTGGGCATGCGTAGGGGACGGTAGTGACCTCGAGTTGATCAACAAATGGTGCATACTAGTCGTGATTCAACTATGTATATCTAATACTGGATGTCACAAAACAGGTTCTGCGGGCCATGCATGACTGAGAAGCCGTCGCGTTTGATGACGCTCAAGGTTCCTGCACGCAAGTCCTCACGGAAGCGTACGCAATTGGACTACGCGAACCTCAACGCAGGAGTCGAATCCGACCCCAGTAGATGGTTACGAGTCATCCAAAGCAAGCCAATCAGGGACGACAATTTTAGGAGAATGAAGGGTGCAGACGTGGGCCTGGAATGGCTGGAGAACGATGAAACCGCGATGCGTGAACCCATTGTAGTGGAGAATCCGGAGGGACTGAGAATGAAGATGCCTCCACCCGAATTCTCGGTTCAAGACGTCGCGGATGAAGTTGGTCCTGAAACACCTGTGGAAGTCATTGGTGAGTGCATTCGTTACAGAGTGTGTATGTGTTGCTGATGTGTGGCTTATTAGATGTTGCCTCACAGTCAAACTCGCCTGGATGGACGTTAGGGCGTTGGGCTGAGTACTATAATACAGAACCTTCCAAACGCGACAAAATCCGTAACGTGATATCATTGGAGATTTCAGGGACGAAACTTGCAGACCAGGTGTTACCCCCAAGACTTGTGAGAGAATTGGACTGGGTTGAGAAATTCTGGCCAAGTACACGTAAAGGGAAGGGGCATGCATACCCAAAGGTGCAGCTGTATTGTCTCATGGGCGTTGCTTCTGCGTGGACGGTGAGTGATCTTTATTTTTGTGAGTGATGGTGCTCCAAAATTTGGACATAGGATTGGCACGTAGATTTCGCTGGTTCGTCAGTGTATTATCATATACTTCGTGGATGCAAGGTCGGTCTCTTAACTATATGCTCCGTCCTTCTGATAGGTCGGCCGTTGACTCCAGGTATTCTACTTCATACGACCCACGCCAGCCAATTTACAAGCGTACGAACGATGGTCCGGGACTGAGATGCAAAGCAATGTCTGGCTAGGTGACATGGTGGATGAGGTGGTAAAGGTCACTCTTCACGCAGGCAATACGATGATAATACCAACAGGGTGGATACATGCTGTGGTGAGCACCCCCACCGCTGTTATCTCCAAGACTATGAAAGATTGGTTGCTCCTTTAGCACACCCCAGTAGATTCTCTAGTCTTTGGCGGAAACTTCCTACACTCTTTCAACATTGCAACGCGTGAGTTGGCTTCTTGCTATTCTTTTTCATGCCATAAACTGACGCCGGCCGTCTTGATACAGAGCTGAAAGTGACTGAAATTGAGAAAGCAACGCACGTGCCAAAAAAATTCAGGTTTCCTTTGTTTGCCAAGTGAGATTTTTCTTCATTTCTGATAAGCTTTCTGAGCATTAATTATTTAGGCTCTGCTGGTATGTAGGCGACAAATATTTGCGAGACCTGAAATCGAAAGAGGAGTTTCCTCCTCGTGTTCTGGAATCTCTTGAAGCTCTTGCCCGTTTTCTCGTGTCAGAGTCACAAGCCATGGAACGCGGGACGGAGGTAGCCAAACGGGAAGCCAAAGAAAACGTCCCAAGTGATCGCGTGAAGGACGCACCAGCGATGGCTCGTGAGCTGAGGTGGCGTGTGCGGCTTGCAGCGGGAGCGACGAGCGATGATGAGGACCTCGGGCGCCCGGTCAAAAAGAATATGGTGAATGGCCACAAACGGAAGCGGTCGCCCGCTAGTGCAGCTGTGGGCGTACAGTTCAGGAACTTCCAACCCAAAGGATGGGATGCGGTCAATGAACTTCCCCGGGAATCGGACGAGCGAGTCGTGAATACTCACCCCCCAAGGACATCGGATATGTGGGAAAGAGAATGGATGGAGTGGGATAAAGAGCTTGAAGGTCAGGAACAGGAGGAACGGGCGATTGTGGAGAAAACGAGAGATGTGATGATCAAAGTCAGGAAGACTGAAAACGGGGTGGAAAGGCAGCGGATAGAGCGGGTGATGGAAAGGTGGGTTTGGAAAGCCGAGCCCTCGAAGCCAGAAGGGGATCCCCAAGATGTTGAGATGAAGTCTGTAGAAGACGCATCTCTAGGATGTGAAGAAGTGACGAAGGAAGAGGAACAGGAGACTGATGTCACTTTGCCGCTGGAGATAACCCAAGCGATGGAGGTGACTGTCTAACTAGAAACTCGTCGTTGTTCCTCCATGATCAATTGCTCTATCTAAACTATGAAGAGTGTCATGTAGAACGTGTGAGCAATAAATGGACTTCTGTTGTAGTTTGATTCATTTGTCCTGGCCCCTGGGAAATCAACTCGGACAACCTCGGTAACTTGCTGGCATCAGTACTTCTAATACAAGTCTGGCGTTAGCCTGCTTGGTCGGCACAGTCTCTGCATCGTCGTGGTTCATATTCTTAAGGTTTTCTTTCAATTGCGTTCAATGCTCGTTATTTACTGAGACGTTTGTTTCGACAGGTTTTTCTCTGACGGCTTCTTATTCTGCTCTGCTAATCATGTCCGACCCCGACTCATCGTTGGCCTATGACCAGCCCGAACACGATTCGCAAGATCACCTACCCATTGAGAGGGTGCAACGGGACTACAATGGAATCCCTCTGGATGGTCAACAAAACTGGGCGCCGGCACAGCACGCACTATATGGCCCTGCTGTCAATTACTTTGGTGGACACAACCATCTTCCAGACCCTGGTCAGTGATGCTCAAACGCTCTGTGCCTTGTCATTGCTTATCGTTTTGTCGTCTCAAGCCTTTACACGCCACACTAATCTCTCCGTACCTTCCCTGCCCTCCCACAGTCAAAAATCAGAATACGACGACGTGCCACCATTGCCCAATTTCAATCCTTCAATTCTCGTAGATAGCATGAACGCAATGCACTTAAGCGACCCTGTACCCCGGGGGACAAGCGCAATGTCATACAGCTCTGACCCTGTTCCTCGTGCAGGAACTTCCATGTCAATGCAATCCCTCTCCCCCGCTCAGCGCGGTCCATACCCGCCGCGATATGCGAGCACGTTACCATCAGCGCCTAACGTTAATGTGACCCGCCCTCTACGACTTCGACATCCGACCGAACGTTCTCACACAGTCGATGAAGCCTCGCTTTACTCCAGTGATCGCCATAGTGGCCTCTCCGTGGATACAGATTTTGTAGACATGCATAATTACGACAACCAAGGGCAAAGTCCATACCCTTCCTCAGAAAGTTCCGTTGCACCCTATTCTCAAACCCCACCCTATCCACCGAGACAATTTCAAGTTGGGCGGCAGGGTGCACATGCAGGTTTGCCTCCCGCCTACTACCCTCCTGGCCCAGGTCCTACACACCCCGGCCCCTCTCGTCAGGACGAATATGACTACTTATATGCTGCTGCATCTGACGTTCTCGGCATGGGCCTTCCACCGCCACAGCACCACATGCCAGTTTATCCCGCCGGTCCTGCGTATGGAAGCCAAGTATCCCTTCCTGTAAGCCAATCTACGCCCTACCTTGCTCCCCCTGGTTCAGGGCCCTATGGCGGTAGTGCTGGCATGTTGCCCTACAGTGGTCCACCTAACCCGTCAGTACCCCAAGGACTGGATGATCCCGAGTTTGAGCTTCGACCCTCATCGTTACAACGTTCTGCTTCCACATCAGTTGATCCACGCACCAAGAAAACGAAGGCGGTTGATCTTACAGCTCCTCCGTTCACTAAAGAATATATCGACCAATACCGACAGCGTATCAAGACTGATCCGGACCCTGAGGCTCATTTCTTATATGCAAAATATCTCATAGATGCTGCTAAGAAGATAGGAGCGGACGCCAAGGACCAGCGGGCTGTAAAGAAGTATCGTGATTTGCTCCTCCAAGAATCTCTCAAGACCATCCGTCGATTAGCCGAGCAGAAAGAAGCTTATGATGAGGCACAGTTCTTCCTAGCAAACTGTTTTGGGACAGGTTCTCTGGGTCTTCAAGTGGACCATGAGCGCGCGTATCACTTGTACCTACAGGCCGCAAAACAGAATCACGCAGCAGCTTCATACCGCGTCGCTGTCTGTAATGAGATTGGAGCAGGCACACGACGGGACCCGCAGCGGGCTTCTGCGTTCTATCGGAAAGCAGCATCACTGGGTGACACTGCCGCGATGTACAAGTTGGGCATGATTCTTCTGCTTGGGTCTTTGGGAGAGCAGAAAAATCCAAGAGAAGCTATCAACTGGTTGAAACGGGCTGCAGAGCAAGCCGACGAGGAAAATCCACACGCGCTTCACGAACTCGCCATGCTTCACGAAATGCCCAACTCACAATTGGTTATTCACGATCCCGCGTATGCCAAGTCACTATATGAACAAGCAGCACGCCTGGGTTATACGCAATCCCAGTACAAGCTCGGACAATGTTACGAGTACGGCACGCTGACATGCCCTGTCGATCCTAGGCGATCAATAGCGTGGTACACCAAGGCAGCAGAGAAAGGGGACGCCGAGGCTGAGCTGGCACTCAGTGGATGGTATCTGACAGGGAGTGAGGGCGTGTTAAAGCAGAGCGATTCTGAAGCGTATTTGTGGGCACGTAAAGCTGCCAACAAGGGCTTGAGCAAAGCAGAGTACGCCGTGGGGTACTATGCTGAAGTGGGGATCGGAATCAAGCAGGATATCGAGTTCGCCAAGAGGTGGTATATGAGAGCAGCAGGTGTGTATTATCATCCTATTGTCTGCGCACTGTTTGACTCAAAATTCTGTGTAGCGCAAGGGAACAAGCGAGCCATGAACCGGCTGACGGAGATGAAGCGTATGGGTAATAAGCGCTCCAACGTTGGACGTCCGACGCGACAGCAAGCCAAAGACGAATGTGTTATTTGCTAGTAACCTTGGAATGATTGCTATCAATTTCGTTGTCGAGTTTCTTCTAATGGCTCCCCATCCTTAATTATTATCAACGGTTTCTATCAGCTGATCACTTGAATACTAGTACTCTGGATATCGATCTTGTATCTGCTGTCGATGATTTGCAACTTGGCTGTGTTACTAAGTATGAGAGAATCAATCTTTGTGCCACACTAGCGTTCAAGCTTCAAGTTCCAACGCTCAGAAACAGTGCTTATCACTATCCACACTCGTCATTTATTTTCATCACTATCGCTATGGCATCTTCAAAAAGCAGCATGCAAGATGTTGAGAATAACCACTTGCACCCCAGTCTGTCGCTGATTCGCTGGATTCATAGGTTTCGCTTCTGGAGCACATTGCCAAAGCACAATGCTTGAATGAGAAAGACGAACACACATTGCAGTCCATACTTTCTTCGAAAGCACGAAACACATCCCCTGCATACCTTGACAGCGACGCAGATGCAGAATTACTATTGAACATTGAGGTCTGTCATGGTACTATTCGCTTCACATTGAACTAGGCAGTGTTGACGCAGGTCATCGCAGTTTAACCAGGCAGTTCGTGTACGATCACTAGTCATTCAGGCGCAGGATCGAGGACCAGAGAGACTCAGGCTTCGCATCAACTGCTCCGCTATCGACTTTACCAATTTTGAGGACTCGGAGGATACCCAGGTCATCGAGTTAAAGGCGGATCAAGTTTTAAAAGATGCAACAACAAAGTTGATTACACTTCACCCCACCAAATTCAACCATGTGAACTCGCTTCATGTGAGTCTTCAATGACCATCCATCCCAATGCGAGGACCTCAAATTCACCCTTACGGCATACCAAACAGATCCTTGTCGAATCTGACCACGATAATACGAGAATCGATGCACTCGATATCTTGGGTACGCTCGTTCAGTAAGTTGTTTACATCCGGGTGTTAGCTTCATGAATAACGTTACCACCATGAAGCGCAACGAAGAATCTTAGTGGACTTGCACAACAAGAAAACTAAAATGAGCATGGTTGTGGTTTGCGTTTCGCAACTTGTTACTTTGAGGCAATAAACATGAAGTCAGTGCGTACCGAGCACCAGCTAGTAGATTCTTAAGAGCTGTGCTCAAGCATGCGAGACTTTCATTTCCCGTCAATCTGAAGCCGCATACTCCACCTCCTTCGTTCTTCCTCGGAGCCTTCGAACACCCAATTGACCTTTATTATTTCTGAAAAGCCCTCTGTCAGTTGAGGCTCCTCGTAGTGGTTCTTGAAGCCTATGAAAGCAATGTATGGTATGATGTCGCGCCTGGACTAATCGTCGCCGAGGTTAGATTTGTGCAAGAGATCGTCAGGTATCTTATCTTACACTTACCTCTGTTGAAGGATGAACGTATGCACGGTAGAGGTTATTGTGCCATGCTAGATCCATAGAACCAATGAACTCAATACATCTGATGTAAAGTGTCATGTTCCTGTAGTCGTGAAGTAAAGATACTCACCGAACAGGAATTTGAAGATTCTTCGCGAGATCCAAATAATGCCTTCTAGTTGCAATATCTCTATTGGTATTGTCTGCCGAACTGTCATGTGTTTGGTCAGTTCATACAAGAGTATATGTACTCACCAACTACACAGCTTGTGCCGGCTTCGAGTGCCACTTTAGCTGCTTTCATACATTTGGAACGACTGCCCAGTGTATCTTGGTTGATGTGGGTGTACCCAGCAGGTGCAAAATGCCTCCGAAAAAAGGTTGATTTTCCGAGGCATGGGAAGCCTGAAAATACGACCAGCTCTGTCCCTGCGGCATCAGGAATGATTTGTGCCGTTACGGGGTCAAGTAACGGTACTGCTTCACAAGTCAACTTCATTTTTAGATATCCAAAGAACCAGCGAACACTTAGGGAGACTAGAAACATGGAATCCAGGAAGGGTATAGGGCGCTGAGGGCAGTTGGAGAAAATATTCCTAAAAAGAGTTTCATCATGCTATGAACACTTCGAGCGATTGATTCTCACTTCTGGGGTATAAAATGGGATACCAATATTGATCGCCCATTTCCTGTCAGTTGATGCAAAGTCGTTCGTACGACCGGCAGCATCTCCAACAAAGAATGAAGTGTTAATATCTGAAAGTGACGTGTATATGCTTGCAATGTATGCCACTATTCCTATGCCACTCACCTATCTGAACACCATCTTCTGCAAAAATACGTTCGAGCTCATCCCACATCCCTGGCATAGGCTTTCGAAAACCATCTTTGGTAGACGCAGCGAATATTCGGAAAGGTACGGTGGGAAGCTGTTCTCATCTGTTAAGGAACGGATCAGAAAAGGAGACAACAGGACTTACAGCAGCGGAGATGAGGGGAATCTTCTTTTTCCAGCCCTCCAAATGCTGTTGCTTTAATGCTTGATTGGATATCAATATAATTGAGTATCTGCGAGGATTGAGTCGTGACCTGACTTGGCATACTTTGAACATACCCCTTTTGATGTAATTCCTCTAACTTCACAGGCACACTAGCTCTCCACCACTCCCAATGCAATGCGGCTTCCTTGCTTCGATTTTTGTGGTTTGACTTGATCACTGTTCCATCGAGGTCGAACGCAGCTACTTTCGGTGTGCTTTGCGGTATCAGATTGATTCCGTGCAGACACGTGCGCTTTGGGCCTAAAGCAGGTTTCAGCCATTGGAATGAGGACACCGTAGAGCTGCTGGCGCTAGGTTTGGTGAAGAATGGATGTACTGAATGGAGCATCAGATGAAATTTTACACACACAGCAGCTATGGCTCACTCTTGGCTACTTTTCGAGAACTCATTATGGAACCACTGTCACTATCAGACTCGCCACCTAGATCTGAAACAGTTCGCTTCCTCGATTCTGCAATACGGAGAGTGAGCAAAGAAGGACAGGGGCCACAGCCCTTACTTCGAGGGCCAAAATAAAGTACAGTTGAACAACACGAACCTGATTGCTGCATTTGTTCCAATTCTGGCATATCCTTGCAAGGAGTTGTTGGCATATCGTCACGCAATTCTACACCAGCACCACCGCTTGCGCACCCCGCGGACGTGTTGTAGTTTCAGTAGTGTCACACAAACGCGCAGCGCCTTCAGCGTGTGACTATCTTTCTTTATTGGTCTGCTGGGCTGCGAGAGACTATCTTCAGCAAAGACGATTGTGAGCGGGGATATTACCAGTGCCGCCAATTGGTGGGTTTGAATTGAGAGGTGCCGAAGTTGAGCGCTGAATATTGAATATCACTAAATTAAAGTGCTGAAATAATAATGCGATCTCGAGAAAGTCAACTCAGAATTTCAAGTCGCATCACTCCGTCGTTATACATATGCATTATATATGCAGACGTAACGTAGAAATACACGAGAGCTACTAGTATGATACAGAACTGAGTGGTGCTTGAAATTACCTGGTGTGAGACATATCATCTTTTAATCATGACCCTCCTTCGATACGATGCCGGAGTCAGGAGGGTGGTTGTCCTTGATGTCGAGAGAATCACTCTCAGAGACCGTGATATGGACAACATCGCCATCTCTGTTGGATATTATCAGCACACGTAAAAAAAATTAAATATACAAAAGTTTTCGTACCTGATTGTCCCCCTCAATAGCTTCTGTGCAAGAGGAAACAGCACATTGGTACGCACGACACGAGCGATCGCGCGGGCACCATAGACATCAGAATAACCTTTCTTGGCAAGCCAGTTGCGAGCTTCTGCATCAATATCGAGCGTTATCCTTCTGTCCTTCAAGCGTGACGCAACATCCTTCAGCCTCAGTGCCACGACATCTAGAATTGACTGGCGGGACAACTTGTTAAAAACAAGCATTGCGTCAAGGCGATTGAGAAGTTCAGGGGGAAAGTATTCCGTCGTGCGTTCCATGACAAGATTTTTGGCCTCCTCCGTGACAACACCATCTGGATCACAGGATGAACTGTGAGCTAATATATCGCTTCCAAGATTGCTTGTGAGACAAATAATGGTGTTCTAAGCATGGATTCAGTGTGCCATACTTCATCGTCAAAAAGCTACATGCCTTGAAGTCTACTTTTCTGCCCTGACTGTCAGTGATACTACCTTCGTCGAGTATTTGTAGAAGGATCATAGCCACATCCTTTGTGAGAGGCAGCCATAAGCACAGTTCTAACTATCAGAGCATAGATGAAATACCTTGTGTGCCTTCTCGAGCTCATCAAGCAAAATGACCGCTGTGGGCAAGTATTAGTGAAATGTAGGTACTAGGGCTGTATCAACTTACCATACGGTTTGCGTCGAACAGCTTCTGTCAACTGACCTGCACACGAGGGATGAGGTTAAATGGCATATGAGAGGACAACTAACCGCCTTCCTCAAAACCGACATAACCTGGAGCAGCTCCAATTAGTCTCGAGATTGTGTGTCGGTCGTGGTACTGTGAATTTACGTGAACCAGTCATGTAGAAAAGCGGAAGGAAAATTTTAAACCACGAACCTCGGACATGTTAATATTGATACTAGCAAATTTATACGATTTTAGTATAATATCGAAATAATATTCTGGACAAGACTTACAGGCCTCTCTGCTCGTCATTGAAAAGAAACCCAGCTAGTGCCTTTGCTAATTCTGTCTAAGGTTCATAGAATCAGAATTACATGGCGGACGAAGCCAAGCACGCAATTTACCTTGCCAACACCAGTAGGACCAAGGAATAGAAAAGAAGCCACAGGTCTATTCGGCGCCTGCAAACCGGCACGTGAGATGCGGACAGCATCGCTAATCGCAGCGACAACATGATCTTGGCCAACAACTCGTTCTTTGAGGGCATCCTCCATCTATCAAGGGTTATTGACAGTTCAGGTAGAGACTGGTAGTGAGACGAACATGAACAAGTTTGTCTCTTTCTCCTTTCAGAAGGTTCTGGACAGGGATGCCTGTGGCTTTTGCAACGACGCGAGCGATATCGTTGCTTGTGACGCGGTCATGCAGCATTGACAGAGGACTTTCTTCAGCGTCGTCCTTCATCTCGCTGTCCCGTGGGAGTTGTCGTTCGAGCTCAGGAATTGTGCCAAAACGCAACTGGGATGCTTTGTCATACTGACCGTGACGCTGAGCAACTTCAAACTCGTGCTTTGCGTCCTCTAGCTGCTTTTTGAGATCCTTGATCCGATCTAATCTTGCCCGCTCTGGATAAATATTAGAAACCATTGCGTCTGACGAAGGGCTAGATTGCACCATTTTGCCAGATAGTAGTGAGCTCCTGCGCCTCCTCCTTCTTGTTGCGCAACTCCTCCTCAACCTTGGCCCTGCGCTCGACGCTGAAAACATCGACTTCGTTCTTTAGGCTTTCAAGTTCAATTTGAAGGGTCATGATCTCGCGCTCAAGCGCTTCCAATTCATCTGGTTTTGATTCTTGAGCAAGGCGGAGAGCTGAAGCGGCTTCATCAACAAGGTCAATTGCCTTGTCAGGCAGATACCTGTCTGATATGTAGCGCGCGCTGTAAACAGCAGCTAGTAAAAGAATTGTATAAGTACTAGAGATAGTGCAAAGATTAATCCTGACCTGTCACAAGAGCACTGTCCGCAATTTCAACGCCATGGTGTACCTCATAACGTGATTTAAGTCCTCTTAAAATTGAGATAGTGCTTTCAACAGTTGGCTCGTCGATTGAGACAGGCTGGAATCGGCGCTCAAGAGCTGCATCTTTGCCGATCGTTTTCCTATATTCGTCCGCTAGGTGCGACTTATTTTAGAATTTGCCTTGGAGGAAAGGTCCTACATACGCGTTGTAGCTCCAACGAGCTGGAGACCACGAGCTAGAGCCGGTTTAATCATCTGGCCGGCATCAATGCTCCCCTCCACTTTTCCGAGATTGAAAAGCGAGTCTAAAAACGATATTCAGCTTTGCTCGAGGACGAGACTGCCGGTTTACTCACGAACTTCGTCGATAAAGCAGATCACATTTCCTGCCTAATGGTTCGAAGAAGTTAGATAGAAGGCTGCCACCGAAGAGATTGAATGGTAACGCACCTCCTCCTCGATATCACGGATAAGGGCCTTAAATTTCTCCTCAAACTGTCCACGAATCCCGGAACCAGCCATAATAGCCGCCAAGTCAATCGAAAGGACACGCTTATTCTGCAAAGACTAAACAAACTTTGGTCAGCAGTTGTCGTGTGAGCGTGGGCGCTGAAGCTGATGAACGTACCTCTGGTACTTCTTTGGCTACAATCCTGCTTGCGAGACCCTCCAAGATGGCAGTTTTCCCTACACCAGGGGGACCGATCAACTACAAAATTTATCTATGTATTCTTCGTCCGAATGTGGCGGGGTCAACTTACCACAGGATTAGACTTGGTGCGGCGGGATAATACTTGGAAAGTTGACATCACTCCTTCAAATTGGTAAGGTAGAACTCACTCACTCTGTATAGTTCTGCGGATTTCTACCAGAAAGTTGATTCAAGGGGAGGCAAAGCTACAGAAGTGTACATGCGCTTACCATCGTCACGCCCTATAGTGGGATCTAACTTCCCGTTCCTAGCCATTTCTGTCAGGTCAACACTCTAAGGTGCATGTGAGTGATAAAACGTGATAACGGTATGGTAACAGACTTACATATTCTTTCAGTGCGTCTCCTTTCTGGTGCTGCTGCTGCATAAACCCAGGGAATCCACCACCGCCACTACCACCTGCACCCCCTGGAGGCTGCGATGCGTAGCTGCGTACATAGTAACCTGGTATTACTGGTAATCGCCTGCTACTGCTGTGTGGCTGAACGTGCCCAGCGAGCGCGAGAACTGGTGGGCCATGACGTAGTCCGAATGAAATCCTTGAAAGCTTCGCAGATTTCGGAATTACTGAGATAACTTTACGCGACATGCAATTGAAGACCAAAAGACCAAAAGACCAAAAATGACACCGAGGAATCGACTTGGGATTCTTAGAGAAAACTACAGAGACAGAAACGGAAACAAATTATAACCTTTCAACGTTACGCGTTACCCCCTGTTGACGATCCTTTTTTTAGGATTATTACGTGTTCGGTTGTTTTTGTCTTTCCCAACAATATTATTATTTTAACATTTGGCTTGAATGCACCAAAAAAAGTGAAGCAACCTTGATAAAGGCTATCTCACTTCGACCTTCCTACCCTCCCAGTCTTCCAGCAGCCTAGCCTCGACACGCTTGTCCAGATCTTTGACCAGAATGGAGGTTACGTTAATTAATCGTAGGATTTCTTCTGGTGCCGTCGGAACTCCCCCTGCTTTGTGTAGGACACATATTTCGCGCTGAGCGTTCATCGCTATGCTCATCAAACCTGCACTCAGCCTCTGCTCAAGCAAAGATGGGTCCACCACGGGTCGCGTCAATGCATCCTGGAAGAACGCGAACGTCACACAGAACGGTGTGTGATGTATTGCAAGCGAGATGGGTGCGCGTTCGGACGGTGAGTGCTGTTGGAGAAAAGTCAACGATATTAGCAGTAAATCCATCTCAATACGCACAACGATGACTTCGTCTCCAATAACTTCCACTTCCGGCTTTCTGAAGTGCTTAAAAGCTACGATGCCAGCGAGGCATGAACAGTCGAGTATGTTGCCAGCATCAGCGAGGACATGAACTGTCAATCGCAACTGCCAGACCTGACACCCCCGTCACCAACCCATTCAGCGTCACCTCACTTGCCAGACAAAGACTTGACCTACTCGCTGACCTGCCAATATGCACAAAGATTCTTTGTCAATAGCGTCACTTCTTCGGAGGACCTTATCCAACATGCGGGTAAGGGTGACCTCTTCTTCTGAAGGCCTGGGAGAATTTTTGATCATGGCAAAAAATAAAATATACGTAGATGGCACGCACCTACCGACCAGGTTCATAGTCTGGAGATGCCATAGGAGAGATTTCAGAATGTATTGTAATAATGCCTTCAAAGGGTCGTTCTGGTAGCGGTTTGACCATTTTGGCGTCTAATTGTGCAATTACACTGACGCCTGTCTTGTACTTGATAAAACGCGCGAATCCTTATGAATGCTCACCGTGTTTTGCCCATGGCACATTCTACCCAACCCAGTTCAGGGCCAAAAGTGAAGGTCGGCGTTCGGAGATCAAGCATATCGCGACCGTCTAAGCGCAGAGACTGCTTTAATGCATCATAGAGAAACTTTTTCTCTGGAATTGATGGCGAGGGTGGACGCATGGAGGGACGAGGATAATTGAAGTATATGTGTACAAGTTGATTTAGCCCGTGACAGAGACTGAGATCAAACCAAGATCACACTTTGAGAAAAATCCTAAAACGATCTTACATACCTTTTCGTCACTAGCTATATTCACAGCGACCATGGTTCGGCTGATCACCCACAATTTACTCGCATGCCATGTCAAAGGATGCACTACAAATAATTTTCCACTCGTATTTCAGGATGTCCAAGTTGAATTACAAGAGGCAGAATTCAACCCTGACTTCATCCGGAATATGCTGTCTCGATTAGAATGGACTGCATTGGTAAATGCTGCGAAGCAGGTGCGTGCAAATGCATAACAGGTTTGAGTGAGTGGCTCATGACTTGCCATTGAGGTCGGAGATACATCACTGCCTCCAGAACAGCCAGACATGATGGATGACGAGCTACTTCAGAAGCTTCATCATGTTTTGATGGAGGTACACAGGTATCTTGATCGCTTCTTCAAGTGTGTGCTAACTTTTATTCTAGATCCATGTTACTGATGGTGCGATGGTCTGCCAAAATTGTAACCACATATACCCCATATCTAATGGGATCCCAAACATGGTGAGCTACAGCTTGTCTCGAGACCCTCGATTGCATAGCTGAGGTTTTTTACAGCTGTTGGCCGAGCACGAAATCGGCTGAATCATGAGGGAAAAAAATTGTAGTTTACCCTGAAATCTTGCTGTTGGCCCCCACCTCGATGGCAAGGGGCATTATTGACCTCAAAACTAACCTTGACGTGTCGGGCATGTTCCGTCAATCTTATCATGCATTCAATATGACAGTGTTCGCGACCGATAATTACTATGGGTCTCCAATAGGTTCCCGATAAAGATCAACGCTGTGACACAGTCCGCATCTCTGATATAGCACCTGTATGCCATCGCCAGACCTATAGGATATGCAGTATAGTGATGCATAATCCCAGCGTATTCAATTCATATTCCAAAATTTTGTACTGATTTTGTAATAGTGCATAGTCCGAGGACCAACTAGGACACCTTCGCGTCATTGACTCAGACCATAGCATGAAGTGGCGGTCGACACTACAGAGATGACTGGCGTATGTTTTATCGTATACGAGCGCCGAGTGGCGATGGCTCCGTCGATGACTTATAATATTAATGGCCATTATTTCAGTAGCCACTGGTACCCAAGCGTCCGATGTGTACTTGTAGGAGACTGGCCTGATTTGGGAACATCTCGTCTTGAAGTAGGATAACTATCTTTACCAGTCAAGTAACACACACATGTGTTTGAAAAGGAACAGGGACGACTAGTACTGTTGTCTTGTATGTACCATTCCAGACCGGGAAGTCAAATTGATCCATGGTCCACATGTGATGACACACGATCATGATCATGGTGTAGTATTTCGCGGTTTATGGCACCGCCATGAAATTGAGTTGATCATTGCCTATTATATGATCATCTTACACACGCCATCTGCCAGATCATGGAGTCTCTTTGGACCACAAAGCTTTGCTGCTAGTCATAGCAGCTCATCGACATCCTTTGAGCCTGAAATTTGACGTTTCTTAACATTAGTATGGAGCCCTTTGATCCAACCATACATCCACATAGACGCTGTAAGTCCTCTCGTTGACCGCCGTTAGATGACTTCGGAGAGGAAATAACCATATTGCGGTCACAGATAATCCATTGACTAACACACACATTCTCGTCTCACCTCATCGTACCAAGCGTCCTTGGCTAGGTCAGACTGAGCCCGCCGAGCCGTCAAACCTCCCCCAGTACGATCCCACATGTTTCTTGTGTCCTGGGAACACTCGGGCGGGTGGTCAGGTGAACGAAATGTACACTTCCACCATGGTATTTGAGAATGATTACGCTGCTGTTCTTCCACCCCCTGGACCCGTCACACCTCCAGCTGCACATCCACTCCTAACTGCAGAGTCAATTCAGGGCGGATGCGACGTCATATGTTTCCATCCCCGGCACGACCTCAGTCTACCGACCTTATCTCTGTTGGACGTGGAGAATATTGTGGATGAGTGGACTCGTGTTTACATGAGGAGGGGGACTGAGCCTGGCATTGAATATGTGCAGATATTTGAAGTATTTGAGTTTGACCACATCATCGCACAAGTCCTTATTTCATAACAGAACAAGGGAGCAATGATGGGGTGTTCCAACCCACATCCACACAGCCAAGTATGGTCCCTTTCCACTGTGCCCACCCTTCCCGCGAAAGAGCTTGCTTCTTTGCACAAGTATGCTTCCACCACTCACGTACGCCCTGGTGTTGCAACTGGGCCTGACGGACACGCGTGCCTATTGTGCGAGTATGTGCATCACGAGCTGTCTGTTCCAGAAGACGAAGGACGCGTAGTCATAACAAATGAGCATTTCGTTGCGCTTGTGCCGTGGTGGGCGTATTGGCCCTTCGAAATCATGGGTGTGTTACATCTTACTTATCGGTGGCAAATACTACCAGCTCTAAACACAATATTGCAGTGCTCCCTCACAAACGGCACATTTCATCCCTTGTGCATTTAACAGTCGACGAGAAGCACGCATTTGCAGACATTATGTCGCGCGTAACGAAGCGTTACGACAACATTTTCTCCTGCTCCTTTGCATATGCGATGGGCGTTCATCAACGACCTCTTCCCCCCCGTCGAGATGATGATGGGATGTATGTACAAGATGCAGACGATATTGCACATTTGCATGTGCATTTTGAGCCTCCGCTCCTACGGAGTGCTAGCGTGCGCAAATTTTTGGCAGGGTGAGTTACACCACAAATGGTCTACACAAGCTAATGTAATTGTCAGCTTCGAAGTCATGGCGGAACCGCAGAGAGATCTTACAGCAGAACAAGCTGCCAAGAGACTGAGAAATTGTTCTGAAGTCCACTACCTCCTTGCTGCAGAGTAGTGATATGATAACACCAAAGGGTTGGTCCAGTGTATAATGATTGTACCATCATATGGTGCATCAATAGTACTTCTCCTTTCCAGTTTCAAGGCTGTACTGGAAAATAGAAACGCGACATTGTTCACGACCCCTTCACGCGTGTCATGACAATTGTTTATGTGATGCATAAAATTGTAAAAAAAAATCTGCAATGGTACACGAAATTGAATGACACTATAGTGAAATGCAGGATAATTTACGTGTCATGTATGATTTACAGTAGACGTAACATGAGCCGAGGTTGCATAAGGGAAATCGTTCGACCAAAATCAGTACATGGAGTCTGGAGCCGTGCTTGTGTTCACAAATGATCTCCCGCCTGTTGCATCGATGTTGAAGGTCATGTATCTACAGCTGGAAGTGTGGTAAGACTATTTGGTGTGTAGACTGACCGAAAAGCCTAAGTAACTTTATGCGAGAGTGGAACTGAAGGCGGCACAACGGCGATGCAGATGTTTGTGAGGTTTGGGGGTGCATACTTTCTCGTAATCGCGATGCTTAAATGGTGCGCCTTCCTAGTGCCGTCAACAGAATCCAATCCTAATATGAAAGATAGTCGAATTATGGGAAGGCATTGCCATCAATTCCGCCTTGTGTGGTATATGATGTCGGATCGAATTCCTCGTGTTATCCCAAGGGCAGATATCTATAATGTTACCTGATGGCCAAGCTAGGGGTATTGTATACTCATGTCATCCGTTCGACATATCTTCCTTTGCCGCTCCTACACAATGTCATTAGTTCCGAGCAGTCCGGAGGATGATACAAATGTCAGCATACCGTGCTTCATTCTCAACCTCCACAAGTTTCTGTGCATACATCTCTGCGGCACGGCGGTTGATGTCAGTTGTCTCTTGTGTGTCAGGGAAACCAATGTCCCAGTAGCCGGGTGGCGTCTTGGCACGATACCAATGATGCCGATGTCGTGATATCTCTTTCTTGTGGTGCTCGATGTCTTCGCGGTTTTCTTTGTAGTCTGAGAGACTGTCAAAGGATAACCGGCGTTTCTTAGTAGGTGTTGAAGAGGGTGAACGCCAAAGCGGTTGTTGGAGAGGCTTAGGCAGCGGTCCAACACCTTCATAGTACTAATTATCACGTATGCAGACTGAGTTACAAAAACATTTCAAAAAATGAGAGACGCACACCACGACAACATTCACAATCGTCAGCGAGCATTTTTTTTCGCCCCTCGCGGCTCTTGACCACTTCATCATACTGAAAGTCTACGCCGTGATTGCGTTCTTTGCATATAGTGAAGCGTGAATTGATGGTGGTCGCGTCACTGTTGTTTTAAATCAGGCAGAGTAAAAAAAAACAAGGTCTAGTGGAGACTTACGTAGCTTGAGCATATCGCCCGCGTCTCTTGGGCGGATCCCGACACAAGGTAGTACTCTGTAACACAGATGTGCCTACATTAAGGTCGGTGAAGGTTTCCAAAGTATGTGAATTGACAGGAACGCACCAGCTGGTAAGACTTCGTTGAGTATGTCTTTGCTAACACAGTGCTCATGCGTTGGGAACGAGGGTTTGAGTGGAGTGGTGGGATGCATCTCAACTTTCGTTGAAGTAGTCGTTTCTCTCCGCGAAGTGTGGAGAGCTGATAATACCTCCCGCTGCTTGTCCAAGGCATCAGGAACTAATGCAGCATCAGCTGCCAGCTGCCAGTAAGTTTAAAGACATGTGCGTCGTGAAAGCCTGTGTACATACGTGTCTTGAATATCTGCTCATCCTCGTCATCAAACGCGCTCAAGTCCGGACCTATTTCTTCGAATTTGCGTCGTTTGTCGATGCCAGATACCCTCCGATAGAAATCGTAGTTGCTATCCTTCAATAATGGATGCACCTTGCTACAGTCGGAACTCTCGCAAAGCCACTGTTTTATAGTTCGCCACTTTTTGTAGTCGATCTTGTACCTCTCGGCGGCGCGCTCTTTGGTGGCGAGTAAAGCATCATACCGGTGTTGGAGGTGTGAGAGTTCGGCTTGTAAAGATGATATCTTCAACAATAACGTGGACGTATCATGAGTATTTGACGCAGGCATATTTGAAAGTTTGGTGCATGTACTAGTAATATGGAGCAGTGCCGCTTGAAGCAGGACTTTCATTGTGTTGCCTAATCGAGTATGTGGAACTTCAGTGGAAGTCGGGTTGCCCCACTTCGCCCACTAACACTGTCATTAAAACGAGTTGCAATCTAGGCTGAAACAGCAGCCATAGGCTTGAGCTGGGCTATGCCATTATAAAATTACGGCTGAAGATCAATGCAAATGTTGAGGAGTCTGCAGTGACACAGATGTCTGTCACGTCGGTATGTTCTCCGTTAGACTTGTACCGTCACACCCACTGCCATCTATCGTCGGGCCCGCGATCTTCAGACGAAATTTGAACCTTTTTACTATTATGCCTGCCGCCAAAATCATTAGTGAAGAGCCTTTGGACAACAAAGACGCGAAGTGAGAACGTTGTTCGTGCAGGCAAACTTGAATCAATATCTCATTCATGCGTAGATGGATCTGTCTCAAGAAGATCCACTACACTGATCAAGACGGAAAACACGTGTGTTTATGATTGTCTCGGCGGCGTGATGAACTCGCTCATTCATCGCGAAGAGACTTTGGGAATCTGCCGAGCGCACAACTCGCAAGGATTCTGGAATAGACGGTAAATATAATTTGTGCTTCCTCGTTGTACAGTGTACAACTATACTACATAAACACTCGCTCTTTACTACAGGCGTTGCTGTCCTCGCTGTCCTTCGTTCCGAGACCAAGGCTTTCCCCCTCTCGACGGTCATCATAGAGCAATACCGTCCTCCTCTCGACAACATCGTCATCGGCATGGTCTTCCCTACTGTCGACAATTTATTCGCTGATTTCTTTTTCTTTTTCAATCGTAGAACTTCCTGCTGGTCTCATCGATGCAGGGGAAACGGCCGAGGCAGCAGCCATTAGAGAATTGAAGGAGGAGACAGGATACGAGGCCGATCTGACCACCGAACCTGAATCCTCGCCGATCGTTGTCAGTGACCCAGGTCTGTAGATTCGTTCAAATATGATTGATGCACAATTAAGACATCTGTAGGAATGACCAATGCCAACATGAAACTCGTGGTTGTCAATGTCCTCCTAGAAGATGAACTTGAAACACCTACCCCACATCTTGATGATGGCGAACATATTATCACCCGCGTCGTAGAGTTAAACCAACTCGATGCCGAGCTCAAAGGCGCGTCTCACTTTGTAGTCTACTTTTATGGAACGTGTTCCTAATCTTGAGATTTTCAAGCATACGACAAAAAGGTGATACTAATTAGAAGGAAAAGCACAGGCCTCTGCTGACCCAGCACCTAGGGCTTTGTAGTGGATGCTAGGCTCTCTCACTTCGCAGCTGGTTATGAAATGGCGAAGAGGATCGGTAGTGGCGCATTCCCCTGAAGATGACAAGGTAGGTCCTAGCATAAGTTGTCTCCCACTGAGAGGGACTCAAATGAAGATTATCGCATGTCCAGCACTGACTAGCGACAAGTATGTAAGATTGTAGGAGTACTAGTGATACGACTTTTTTGCACGTTCGATGTGTGCCCTCAACTTCTGCTGCTTCTCCCTCAAGGAGGCTTTCTTCTTTCCCCGTACCGCACCGCTGCTCAATATCATCATGATTGGCTTATTCCTTGCCTTCTCGCGATTTGTGGAGCTGCTTGGAGACTCTTTATTTTTCTTGCCCTTCAGCGAGCCGTACTTTTCCCGCCCTTCCCGACCCTTTTCAATACTCGCTATGCGTTCCGCGTAGTCAGCTTTAGCCTTTTTACGCGGACCAAGGATATCGTTCTCAGAAATGAATGTACCATCAGATGGCCCAGTTTGCATGGCCTTCTTGTTAGCTTCAAGGGTTGCTAGCTTCCGTTTCGCCTTGGAACCACCACCTGATTCAATGGCTTTTGTGGCAGCCTGTATGCGCAGGTCATTCAGTAATGCGAAGTCTGCCGGTGTAAGGATCTGATATACGTGTCAGCCTCGCACGAGGGGAAAGAGGAATAATATATCACTTTAGTGGTTGCCAAGGTTGAGGTTCGATTGGGGCTTGGATTGGTCTCCGGTTCTGTAGGCGGCTTGGGAGCTGACTCCTGCTCGTCTTCACTATCGCTGACTTCTACATTGTCGTCACCTTCCGAGTCAACATCTATCCACCCTACAGACTCGGATTCCGAATCTGAATCGGTTTCGACATCCCAGCCCTCCCAAGCAGCCGCTTCATCGTCCTCGCCGTCGCTATTGGCACCGCCTATCTCCTCTTCGCGAAGTTTCTGCAGGTGATCTTCCAGAAGCTGTCAAGTAGTTCAGGCATATTCTTTGAATGTAAAAGACGTCCACATTACCATCAATCCTTCGATGTCGACTGCAGCATCTGCACTATGTCCAAACGGCAGTGGTTGACCACCTTTACTCATACCTATGCTAGCATCTTTTCCCTGCAAAGACACTCAACGTTGACAATGGAGAATTGAAAGGGAATCGCTTACTCTCTCCCGGCGTTTGAGCATACCAGGGTTCACCTCTCGATACAACTGTAACAATCCTCTTGCAGCAGCTGTAACGGCCTTGTCTCGACTTCTCCTATACTCTACAAGATCACCCAAAAGATCTTCCTCCATTGCCCATGGTTGTCTTCTACAGACCTCCCTAATTGAGTTGATTCCTGCGGCAATTACCTCGCTTCCTACTCCAGGATGCACAAATTCAGCTGCAAGCTTCTGCACGACCGGGGTCAAGGCATCTGGCGGCGTGAGGTCATGAACAGACTGCGCAAGCGCAACGAGGATCGACGGGACGCGGAGTTGGTGGTAGGCAAGGTATTTGACAATGTAGGTATAGAAGCTTAGGACACAAAGTTTATGAGCACCCATCACCCGCGAGAGGAGCTGCATGATGAGAATTTTATGTTCAAGTGAAAACCGTTTGTCATAGCGGCTTAGGTTGTCATACAGCTTCTCAGCAAACGTCTGTGGGTCATTGAGAAGTTGGAGTGCCGGGAAATTCGGTGTTGTGGGGGCATTTTTGTTATACTTTTTCTGTACACGAATTGGTAATGAGTTGGAGCCAGAAAAACATTCCTAAACAACGGGTTACCTTCTTTGCAGCATTGAGCTGTTTCTGAAGCTTTTTATCGTCGCCACGTCGCTTTTTGTTGACTTCGCGACGATGATGAAGAGCTCGAACATCGGGTCCCTGAAACAAGCATAAGTGGTATTCTGGCGGGGCGGAGGTTACACACCTCATCTTCCTCATCATCACTGTCTTCCTTTTCGTCGTCACTTCCTAGAAAGAAGTGAATAGAAGCACTTTGTACCTTCATCACGGGATGAAAGCATCCAAGTGCAACAATAGACACAGGCTTGGCGTCAGTCCTATTGAGAGATGTAAGTCATTTCTATCCAGCTGTATCAGTCACGGGTTGCATGCCATATTCCCTTTCGCCACAACTCCTTTGTCAATATCACCGCCCACATAGCGTCCTCCCCATTATTGGCGGTTTTATCACTCGTCGGACCTGCGGATCTGAGCTTTCCCTTATCACCAACAACTTCGGCATCCATTCCCCGTTCGACCATGGTGAAAAGCATGGCTTGGACAGCACGATTCAATTTGTGGTTTTTAGTTCGGAGGTTGGCAGTACGGATATCGGAGAGGATAGTTTTGCGGATAAATGATCGCAAAGTGGAGGAAGTTGTGCGAGGGAGGAGGGGAAAGAGGGACTTCAGGAGCCTAGATCGAAAATTTATTCAGAGGACATAATGCATCTCTTGAAAACGCTTACTCGATGGATGTAATAACATCCTTGTTGCGTAACATAACAAGGTTTTGAACGAGAGTTTTTCTGGTATCGGGAGTGAGGGTACCGTAGTTTTCGAGGAGAAGGGTGGACAGATGAGATGGAAAGTCTTTGGTTTCCTTGGGATAACATTGTGCGACCTGAAATCACAACTTCGTCAGTGAAGCAGGTAGATTGTATAATATCTTTAAGACATACTTGAGATATAAATGAAACTAGCTCACGAAAATGCTGAGCCTGCTCATCAGGATTTATCTGAAATATCTGTCTAATACTGTCGTAGTGGTTCCATTGCTGTAGGAACTCCTCCTTGTACGCCGCTGGGTCACGTTTGATAAGGTTTTGCAACTGAGGGAGATTTGAGGTAAGAAGGACGCCACGGCCACCCATGACAATAGATACTTAGATGCCGCAAGTGAAATGCAGCGACAATAGACAATCTCCAACTTGAGAGAGCTCGCCGAACAGGAGAGAAGAATATTTGCAGCTTACATCATCTGTAACTGCTGATTCTATCCACTTCAAACTTGACAACAATTTGACAATATCGGTCGATCCATTAAAGTATGTACAACACTAGTAAGTAATCCAAGCGAAAAAGCAGACTACAATGCTCCATTGAAACTAAAAGCATCACGCAAATTGGAAATCCGAGCTCGAGTTTTGGAGCTGTATTGATTCGTCACTTGAATACCCGCGGAAGCCGCACTGTCACTCAACCTCACCTCGAAGCTGTGGTTGATGTAGCGTCCGAGTAGGCAGTCCAGAAAGACTTGCCAAAAATTGCCGCTTTCTCCCGTGATCTTGGTTCGTCCGAGTTGGTGATGTAGTCTTCGATTGACGCGCGATCTGGTAGAGTAGGTTCAATCATCTATCGTTTGAGCCTCAGTCATTTCATATGCCCACCTTCTATGTCCATCAGTGAAAGGAAATGGATCGTTTCGGTGGCGAGCACATCATTCTCAGGAAGGCCATGTTCCTTTGCAAGCTTTGAACATACATTTGTCAGTGACTTTGTTTCCACAGAAGCGCCCTCACCTTTTCCCTTACCGCCAGCATTGCCGCAAGACGCGCCTGATTGTGGTCCTGCGGCTCAACTGTGATTGTGGTCCCTGCGTCCGCAAAGTCTTTGATCGGTTCGAAGTCGGACACTGGGTCAGCTTCGTCGTCGTCTTCAAATAGCGGGGCATAAGCCCGTGCGCTGGGACCGGCCTTCATCTTCCCTTTGGCTTTCGCGGGAGGTTTGGACGAAACAACATTCTTCGCAGCTGAACGTGATTGTCCAACGCTGGGGCCATTATCTCTAAATGTCAGTTCAACGGGGAGGCTGCCGCTGAGGCACGCGTCTACTTGCGGACCAAGCTTCAAATCAAGTCGTAACGTCAGATCACCGACGAAACGAAGACTGGGCCTTTAATTACCTTCAAATAATCATTGGTCCAGCCAGACGCAGAGGCTTCTCGTGCTATCGCAAATATATCAGCGTCTAGCATCGCACTTATGATACGATCTCCATCCACTTTCTTGCCCGCCCCAAACAATGACAATTGGTCATGCCCACTCTCACGAACCTTCGCCCGGTTCCGACCCGCATACACGTCTTTGAAATGACCGAGGGCGATCCTATCCATGGAGGCTGCCATTTCTCCAAATAGTCGGATTGCCTGCTGGGCCTCCAAGGTATACAGCTGGCGAAAGACTGTTCCACCTCTCGAACAGTTGTCACAACCTTTCGGGCAAAGGTGGGAATCAAAACGCTCGTTGAAATGCGCGAGGATTAATGACCGTCGGCAGTCAGCCACATTGCGGCAGTACTGGGCCACCGCTGAGAGGTCTTCCAGTTGTCGCTTTTTCTCATCTGGAGTCCGAGCTAGTCCTTTATCATTGCGGTCGCTGATGATCAAGTGATGTCGTGAAACGGCGTCCCTGTGTGCATAGTCTGGAAGAGTGTAATACATCAAGCAGTGCAGGGTAATCGCCATCGAAATCGCTCACAAAGAATGCAGTCTGCCGGATCGCCGTCGCGTCCAGCGCGTCCAGTTTCCTGGTAATACCTGAGATAGTCAGCAATCTTTCAATGAGGCATACTCATAGACTTATGACGTACCCATCCATCGACTTCGGTAACGTGGAGTGGATTACGAAGCGCACTGTTCAACGCGGTCAGACTAAGGCCGAGGTGAATAATCAAACCTTTACCATCCGGTTTGTCAATTCCCATCCCAAACGCGATCTACGACAACGTCAGAACCCAATTAAGTCACACTATGAGCCCCATACCGTTGCAACAATTATCTTGCAACTACCGCTTTGCCATTCTTCTTGGGTGGTACTGCGCTCTTGTGAGTCCATACCGGCATGGTAATGTTTGGCTGACAGGCCATAGTCGTTTCGTAGTTGTGCCGCAAGATCCTCACACTCCACCTTCGAGAAGCCATACACAATGCCGGTATGGGCGGCATGCTGTGACTTGACGAAACCAGCGATGGATTGTACTACCTTCTTTTTCGTGGAAGGTTTAGGCTGTACTGCATAAAAGAGGTTTGGGCGGTTGAACGACTGCATTAAGCACAAGGGGTCACGTAAACCTAAGCGAGTACGAATGTCCTGGATCGCGGTCTTGTTCGCTGTTGCGGTGAGTGCCATGATGGGCACATCACGGTATCGCTCACGTAGCATATGAAGCTCTGCATACTAAGGATACAATCAGGAACTTGTCAAGGCGCTCGTAGACCAAGCTGTGCAAACTCACGGCATCGCGAAAATCCCGCCCCCAGCTCTGAATGACATGCGCCTCATCAATGACAAAGCGCGCGATTTGTTTGTCTTCATAGAGTTGTGCCAGGATGTCTTGCATAGCGTTGCTCTCGCGCAGCTTTTCGGGAGTGATGTAACAAATGGCGGGTTTTCGCTCGCTGCGAAGGCGGCGCATGACATCCCGTGAGTCGTCTGCGGTCCTCAGGGAAGACATGCAGTCAACATCAACGTGCTTCTCTCGCAAGGATGCCACTTGATCGGCGATGAGCGCAACGAGCGGAGATATGACAAACGTTACTCCCTGGGTCCTACCGGTCTTACAGACTGCGGGGAGTTGATAACAAAGACTTTTCCCACCGCCGGTAGGCATTAGGACGAAGACGTCCTTTCCGTCCAGCGTGGCATTGATAGCTTCAAGTTGGTTTTGCCTGAAGGAGGTCAACCGAAACACACTCTTCAAGACCGAGACTGCCTCGGCATAGTAAGGGGTCGATGTATTGTCAAGACGACCAGCTGGCGCAGAGGGAGTGCATGGTGCATCCGGAGATTCGAACACTGGAGTAGCCGAGGTTAAAGTGTCCAGTTGCAATGTTGAGGGCTCATCAAGGCCCTCCCAGAGGTCATCGCTGTCGGGCACAATTAAAGTTTCTGCTGACACGTCAGTATCGTCTGGCTCAAGCGGGGCGTCGACATCGACATCTTCTGGTCCGAGGATACTCCCAAAATCAGTGAGCGCAGACGACGCAAGAAGAGATGTAGATGGACCTGAAGCCGGCTCGCTGACGGGGTTGAAGCGAGCCAGACGTTCTTGAATAGCTTCGATACGACCTTCAACGTGAGCCCTACGTAGAGTAAGCAAGGAAGTTCACATAGTAGCAGCACACTTACAATAAAAATGAAATTTCAAAAATGTCTAATGGCTTGTTGCCATGTTCTGATATGGCTTTAAGAAAATAGTCACGAACTTGGCGGTTGCGGCCAAGTATCAGTTCCAAAAACCCTCGCGATCGCTGTAAAACATATATCAAAATCACGATAATGTGCAATAAGAGCCAACAAACGGAGTCCAGGTCCGAATTCTTGACGAGCTGAGTGCCCGCATCAGACTGTGCAGTTTCTGAAGAGGCCGGTGGTGCGGTAAACAGATCAAGACGAGATGGTGCATTTGAAGTGGTATTTGGATTCGATGCTTCAACATCGCTTGGGATTTCGGGTGTCCATTGTCGAGGAACGGCGCGAGATGTCTCCCTTGACAAAGGACCGTTGATGAAAATGTTTTCTTTGTTAACGCGATTATTTTCTTTAAGCCGCTTAGAGGCTGATTGTTGAGCTCCGTCAGGGACATCAAGGGGCTGGCGCTTTCTGGAGGGTACTGAGCCTTCCATGATCTCGATGGTGGGTTCACGACATAAATCGACTAGATCTCGGTGAGGTGGGGCAGACAATGGCGTTTGCCGAGGGTTCATTGTCTTCTTCCCGAAATTCGGTGTAGCGAATGATGGGAGTGTAGTACTCGAGCCCGATGTTTGGCGACCTACGAGTTACATGAATGAATAGCGGTGTCTTTATGAATTATATCCTTACCGATAGGGTTTGAGGCAGAATGAGATGCGCCAAGAGCTGGCTTGAACTTTGATGATGATGAAGTCTGACAACGGGAGATCAGAATGATAGGCACCCATGGCCCCTCGAATTTGCAATGGCATACCTTTGGCAATACGCTACTCGAGATCATGTTATGCTGAGACTGAACGGACTTCCTAACGCTGTCTAGGTTATTATGTGGACCCGCCATCGTGATAACAGGGATGAGCAGATAAGAATGACCGGAGGAAGTACTTGATGGCTGGCCAGCTTATAAGTTGTCGGCGTGAGACGAGTGGCTGAAAAAGTGAGTGAGACTGGATTGATTCGGATAATCGATAGCGATACGAAAAATTGCCTCGAGGTCAAGTTGCAACGCGCGCGGGTCACGAATTCGAATAGTCTGGCAGCACCAAGAACGGCTCTTGTCCCATTCATTAATGTAAAGGTCTGATGTTCGGCTCATCCCGATTCCCGAAGCGCGTCAGTCACACGTGACCGCGACGTGCATATTAGAGTCTCTTTCGTCGACGACGACGACGAAGTCAACAACAATCATGTCAGGGCAGTACTGGTTCCCGAATATGCCAATACCAGAGATTATGACGGCCTTATCAGAATGGGGCTTGAATGTCAGCAACGAACAACTCGTCAGGCCCTCCTCTGACTTTGTCATTGGCGTGTACAACGCCTGCTTAGAACAAGTCACGTCCATATCTCCCAACGTGCTTCACAAACCGACCCAACGTGCGCTGGCCTCGCTCGAAGATGCCAATCCTGTACGCGCATCAGCTATATGTGTGGCCATCCGTATCTGATTATGCATATTCAGGATCTCTACAGCAACGCTATCTCACACAATATCATGCTCTACCACCTGTATGACTGGTCCTCTCTTTTATAATTTTTGTTAACATAAAGAAAACAGCACTCGCTTCGCGACTTCTGCACGCATTATGGACTTCAGCTCACGAGACCTGTCCGCACCAGAACCAGAGCGCACACGTTTCATTCTCTCAGCATTTATCAATTTCGTCAAGTTCGCGGAGCAGTGTACCACATTTATTAGCAACGTCCGAGAAAAGTCTGCTCAGGTTATAGAAGAGCGCGAACAAGTTATCCAGGAACTCTCAGAAGTCCAGCACAATCTCGCAGTGCTGAAGTGAGATCATTCATCTCTCTAGCATTCACTTAGCTCACGGCTCGTAGAGCGCAACGTGCAAAGGATGAGCCAAAATGCGAACAGCTCAAAGAAGAAAACGCAGCCATGACCACTCAACTTCTTGCAGCAAAGGAGGTTCACACAGGACTCACCAAAGACATTGAGAGCCTAAAGATTGAAAGGGCGCATCTCCAAGCTCGAAACGAAACCATTAACTCGGAGTCTGCTCTCCTAATGGACAACAATTCCCGTACTCGATCGCGCATTGTGCAGTCTCCAGAGCGTATTAGGCGCAATATCATGACTATGGGGACTACAGCTATTGAAGACAAAAAGGCGGTTGCATTGCACGAAGCGAAGGCACGAGATCTGCAGGCAAAAATTTCGGCTCTCGTAAATATCGAAAAGGTCACTTTCCTCATAATATTCGTAGTGTGGTCTTGTCTCAATGATCCAGCCAGGATGTCCGATCGTGTATCGAGCAGCTGCAGACGACGGAGAAGGAGGTGCAGCTCCTCGAAGGATCACAGAAGGAGCTCGCAGAACTCAAAGACAGTCTTGAGTATAAGAAAGTCGAGCGCGGCGAGCTACAGAAAAAAACTGAGGTAGGTCATGATATATTCCCTAAACACGCCTGCTAATGCATGCTCCTCAGCGAGTACACAAGCAACTTGGAAACGCACAGGAGAAGCTCGAGAGGGCGCAGAGACATGCAGAGGAGAAGCGACTGGCCAGTCAACAGACGGTTGAGCGCCTCCAGCGAGATTACGAGAAGATGGACGTTGAGCGACGAGAGAACGACAAGCAGGTGGAGGAACTCCGGATGGAAGCGGGTGACATAGAAGCAAAGGTAGGTCTTGAGTCTTGGCCTCCTCGCTCTTGCATCTTAATGGTCCTTCGCAGATGGCAGAGCATCTTAAAAAGAGTGAAGCAGAGCTCAACGAGCTACTCACGGAATATTGGAAGCTCCGACACGAGACGGGTAAATTTTTCACTCTGTGTTTGTATTCATCACTCAATGATATCCAGAGGTATACATGGAAACACTCGCGAACAAACTAAACATGAATGTATCTTCGGACTGAGTGTGCCTACCGGGCCCTCGCGATATGTAGGTTGACTTGAAGTGGTGGTACCTTATTATAATGTTTTATCAATTACATGGTTGGTGTCAAAGGGGCACGACGAAATCATCGTTTTTTCCCTTTCTGTGTCATCTTTAGCAAGCAATTCTGGCAATACCATTTCTTCGTTGGACTAGGGACCGCGCTAAGGCCAGTACACGGCAAGTGGAACTGAGAATGAGTGTTAGTGGCCGTCAGGGGAACACCTGATCCGCTCACCCATTCCAACTTGCAGGTATCACTATCACAAGCGATCATCTGGGATACAAGCCGTGTGAGCTTCATCCAAGTAAAGTCAAACACGACGCTACGGACCGTCTCGTACGACACCCGGTTACAATAACAATACCTCGGCTCATTCGGATCTGCTTGAGCTTGAGCTGGGATCTTGAGCTTCACACTCCTCGTCGTACGAGTAGCTGGTATTTTCAAAACTTCCTCAGGAAGCGGTGGCGGAGTCTCAGATTCGGGCTCCGGTTTCTTGCGGGCCTTTCTGCCTCTACCTGGTCTTGCAGGATCTGTAGATAACTCTTCTGTAGATTCTTGAGGAAGAGGGATGGTGGAAAGCTCTGGGGAAAGTGAGGGTGTGGGGCTATGTTCTGTACGGGTCGGGCGTACCCAGCGGGGTACGACAAGGTCAGGAAGAAGTATCGGAGCAAGATGTGTGCCTGGACGAATTCCAAGAGAAATAGACGCCTCTTGCTCCTTGATAGCTTGGTCCAAAAGACGGATATGTCGGTCAACCTGTGAGACAGATTAGATGTATGAAACCGAAAGAAAGGAGGAAGTACCGTTTCGTAAGCAGTCTGTGCGATATTCACCTTCTCCTCTGAGGCACGGAGGGCCTCTTCTGATACCTGCGCAATCTGTTGCAGCAATACACGAGTTGTTTGTCCTGAAGAAGGTAGCTCGATCACTGGTGACTGCAGATTTGGCGCGATAGAAGCAGTAGGTCTTCCATTATGTGTGTCATTCTGTACTTCAGCGGGCGAGTCGATGTTGACACGTTCGTCTCGCGGTGATGAGCCTGCTGCCTGAGACGAATCCGCCTGCATGGCCACTGGATCTGACGCAACTGGCAAGGTCAACTTGTTCTGCTTTACATCGACGATCATACCCCGTCGCGAGGTAAGTTGTATACGTAGCGCGATATATTTCCGCACGTTACCCAATAAGTCTGCATGGTAGGCTGAAAATGCAGCAGCTCCAGCTTGATCCTGCACGGAGGGGGGACTTTATTACACGTACCGTTGCTTTGGTCATCAAGTTCACGTATGAGCGTGTACTGGCGGTGAAGAGACAATGGAAGTTGTTCAAGTACTATGACATCCAGTTCGATCTATTGTTCTATCAAAATAATCGTGATTGACGTACTTTCATGGTGTTCCTCTTTGAATGCATCCCAAATCTCGAGTTCCTTCCGACGTTCTTCAGGACCATGTTCTTCTCCAGCAGTATCAGCATCAGAAGTACGCTCTTCGTCGCACTCCTCCTCAGCAGGAACAGCCTGAGACCGTCGACGCTTCCGAGACATTATGCACAGTGATAAACGGTGTTTTACAAACGCGCGGACCGCTGCGGACCTCAGGTCAACAAATTTGAGCACGTGACTAATCGTATATGTCACTGTGAGTGACTCCGACTCTCCGGGTTCTCCTGGTACTTCGCAGTGCTATGGTAGGCAAGCCTCATGTTAACAACGCGTTGACCTCGTGTGTGCGGCAATGAAAGCCAGCACTGCTACTACTTCAAATTTTTAACTCCAGTGCGTTTCTTGCAGGGTATTAGGGCATCTTTATCTGCACTATGGCAATTTGGCAGCTCGTGTGTCTTGAAGCAACTTCAAGTTCAGGTCACCGAAGAACTCTGAGTTAGTCGAGAGTAATGTTATTTTGGGGTAGGTTTCTAGTGTCAGAAGTTACTGAAATACCTCATATCAGGCGCCTTTCAAGTTGCGGCGCGTCTGTAACCGTGACAAGTCTGGAATTTAGTAGATCCGCCACTGCAGAGGTTAAGGCATGCATGTACAGCATGTCACCTGCCCAAGAACCATGCACAGAACTCCCCTTTAACAGACGCTACGTATCGAGTCTCATAATTCTTCCGTGTCCTTTAGGAAATTCTCTCATGAGCGTATTTAACAGCATCATGAGCCCAGCGTTGGGAGTCCTCGAGATAGCTGGTGCTGCATCTGGTGTTCCGTATGCTCAGGGGGCTGGCATGGCACTCCAGGCCATCAACACCGCATGCAACCAAGTGGCCATCCACAAGGTGTGCTTTCTTCGCTATAACACTTACTTTAACTTAAGTCACTATTATCTTTCAGCGCAAGTCTGCCCAACTTGCTCACAGATGCACTTCGTTGCTGAACTTGATCAGCGATCACGCAGTTGGACCTGCTAGCGATGAGATGCGATCCTCTTTAGAAGACGCTGAATTGTGCGTCGTCTGTGTCCCTGATTTCTCCGTTGGAAGAATATTTATAGCATCGAGACAGTGTTCTGTATGCTGTACGAGACCGCATACAAAAATGGTCGCGATATAGCAAAATGAAGAGCTTCTGTGCGTGTCGCGGCCATTGCGAGCTTCCATGTGCTCACCCAATGTTTGCCTTAGTCAAGAGTTCTCAAATAGAAAACGACCTGGACAGGTGCCAGAACGATGTGAACGCAGCTCTTGAGCGCCTGCACGTAAGCCCATTCCTGCTACTTGCGCTCATATGTTGAAGCTTTTGACAGGTAAAAAATCCCCTATCGGTCATGATCATGCAGAAACAATCTATGGACCTCATGAAAACGAATCAAGATCGCATCGAGGAAAAGCTGGCGCAGCTGATGATATCCCCACAGCAGGTGTTGGACGCAGTTCAACGGCACAACGCTGGCGGCCAGGATGCCCTTGACCTCATGAGAACAGGCCAGGAGGCAAGTTCTGGTGGCACTTAATGTTTTTTCTTTTTAGATCCTCATTTCCCCTTTACAGCGCTTGATACAATTACACTTACAATTACCGCGTAAGAACTCCCAGGACCATATGTTATTTGGGGGACCGACGGTTGAATCCCCATCATCCTCCCGTTCTTCATCGCTGGAAGTAACGGTGCAAACTCAGATTCAAAGTGCTTTGACAGATTTACGACGCCTGACAAACATACCCCCGACACTCAAGGTCTTGAACAATCAGGTCAAAAAGGTCTGCGGCTCTACTCCGATATGCTCTGGAACCTACAGCGACATCTGGCTAGGAGAAATGTTAGGAGAGAAAGTAAGCCAGTCCTCGAAAATATTATGTAACTGGATGACTGACACCTCTCCAAGGTTGCACTCAAAACCTTGCGCAGTATCACTGACCCTACGAAAGCCAGAAGAATGACCAAGGTATGTTGTAGTCTTTGTTGTAGTCTTCGATGACACGACTCGCAACTACTTTTACTGATGTGCCGTATAGCGCTATGAGCACGAAATGAATGTGTGGGCAAAGCTCAAGCACGACAACATCCTGACAATTTACGGTGTCATCACCAACTTGGGACCTATTCACATCGTAAGATCTTTGCTCTTATAATCATGTTTATCATTTAATAAAAACTCTATGCTCCACGCAGGTGTCGACATGGCAAGAAAATGGCAATGTATTAGAGTATGTCATGGTGGAATTCAAGTAAAATGAATCAATAAAACTTACTTAATTGTGCTCAGATATCGCATCAAGAACCCTGACGTCAACCCCCTCACATTGGCATGTATAGTAGTAGCCCAATCATTGCCTCGAAACTCATCTAGATAACTCTCAGCTTGCACAAGCCGCAAAGGGCATCGAGTATCTTCATGGAAGCAACATTGTTCATGGAAATCGTGAGTGCATCTCTGCACTTCATAAGGACAATCGTTCTGACTTTGCAAGTAGTGAAATGTGTAAGTCATTATGCATCATGATTTGCAAGCAGATTTGTTTGTTTACAATTTCAAACCAGAATAATATGCTGGTCTCCTCTGAAGTGCGTGACCTTTTCCGCTTTAATGAATTATAATGGTCTGACACAGTTTTCGATGCAGGGTGTAGTATGCATTGGCGACTTTGGGCATACGCAGGTCCTAGACGAAGTGCTCGGGAGGGAGGGATTCACCGCTTATACTGGGTCCTCTAATGTGCGTTGGAATGCCCCGGAACTCCTAGGCGGCGACGATGTCAAGCCCACCAAAGCCAGCGACGTCTTTGCGTTCGGAATGTCTATCCTGGAGCTTGTAACCAAGCAGGCACCTTATTCACACAGAAAACGAGATCTCACTGTCATTATGGACATCAGCGATGGTCGTTTACCCCTTCGCCCAACCGAGCCGGAAGATGTCTCGCGGTGGATGCATGATGAACTATGGGAAGTTTTAAACAAGTGTTGGTATCTCATGGCTCAGGAGCGGATGAATATTGGAGAAATTAAAATCTGTCTTGAAAGACTCGCCAGTTACCTTGGGAATCATCCAAATTGGCAGACGGAAGAGGTTGATGTTGAGATCGTTCAGTGAGATGTTGTCCCTGCATATGTCATAATCTACAGATGTACCTATGGTAAATACTTTATCAAAACGATCTCAGAGAGATCTGCGGCTTCATACTCTGCTGTGCTGAGCCTGCCGCGCCTTCGACAGCCTTCCGAATCGACATCTCGAGCACTTCCCGCACAGAGGGATCCAGTTGAGTAGTGGCCTCCTTGAAGGACGCAGGTGAGCTAGCTGCCAGGGAAAGCAAATGTGCTATGCTACTAGAATGTATCGTCGATGGAGGCATCTGAGATGGGCGAAGAAGTAACGTGATTGTTGGAAGCAGGACACTCAAGAGACGAGAACCTGCACAATTGAAGTCAGCTATCATGTGGCATTAAACCAAATTAGTGGGTACTGATACTGACGTTGTTCATCTTTAGCCAACGAGACAAGTGTCGCAAATGTTTTCCAAACCTCGTCTATCGAGATGGCCTGCTGCTCTGACACCGTTCCTTCATCCACTAGAGGTACCATTTTGGCAACATATTGTATTAGTGCTGGAAGAAGCAGCCGAACGCAGGCTCGAAGAAGTTCGCTTCCACACGCAGCGATTGCAAGGGTTTTGGCGCAGTGAACAGCCACAATAGCCATCTGCTGAAACAAAAAGGCACTCAGCAACACGCATGAGATGTATCGAAGGAAAAGGATACCTGGTCGCCTTCTTCGAGCTTTTGAGATATAAGGAAGAACAGGTGCTCCACCACATCACGAGAAACCACCACTTGTGGAGGAATGACGGTCAAGATGAGCACCGCCGCGAGAAGGTTGGTTTTGACTTTTCTAGACGAAATCAAGCCTTCACGTCCCCTATGTGACTTTAGTCTCCCACAAACATGTAAGTGTTTCAAAAGCAAACCTCATTTCATCCACGTTCAAAAGACACGAAGACAATAAGCCGTGGATAAGCTTCCCGTAACGTTCATGGACACTAGGATGGCATGAAACAGCCAACAAGGATCTGAAAGCTGGAAGAGTGGGAGTCACCAAATCCGCTTCCGATGTTTCGTCTTTCAGCAGTTCTGAAAACGAGTCATGCAAAAGAAATCGCCGATGAGATTTTCGTACCGCCATAGAGCACGCAGCCTATTCCCCTTATATCCTCTCGAACAACATATTCTGTTGTCGAAGCAATGAGGTGGAAGGCACCCAGAGAGGCAGAAATCATTTTTGCAATGTCAGATAAATCGCCTTCTGCAAGAACATGCATTGTATCATGCAACGGCGTAAAGGAGGTTAACAGACTTACGAATCGAGGACGCTCCTGGATTGTGACGAGAGTGCCGAAGAGTGTAGGCAAAAACCTTGAGACAATGAGTGTAAACCGAGTCCGGAGGAATGGCTGCGTTGCTCTGACTCCCCTTGCTGCTGGACTGCGTGTGAGATCCCATGAAAGACAATTTCTATTTCTGAAAGACTCGCCTGAGATCACCTCCGGGTACATATTGGCCGAAATGTTTGGCAAAAGTGGTTAGGACGGTGATCAAGTGAATGAGTACCTCTGCAGATTCTGTCATAGCTATTCGATGGCTGATACTCATGAATTCTTGAAAGATTGTAGGATCTAAAAGGGCTTTCCCTGAGTAGCGAGGGTCGAGAAGGCATTTCAGTGCTCCCAGGCAGGCGATCACTGTATCAACTCGTGAGCTGGTATCTGGCGAGGACGTCGCGAGTGCTTCATATATAAGGCCAAAGAGGGGGAAGAAAAGGGGCGCTGGCCCTTCTGTCGCAGAGTCGATACCATTAACAGATGACCCCTCCTTCCCAAGGATAGCAGCTGAAATATATTGATCGGAGCGGTTCATGGCGTTCGCGATAGCTTGCAGAATCGTTGCCCAAGACGAAGCGTAATACTGAAAAAGTGATATTCGTTGATAATAATCGATCGATAGGATCGAAACTTACTGGGAGCAAAACTACTTTACCGAGGCTTGCATATGACGGGTCTAAAGCCACTGCTGAAGCATCGTGTATGAATTCGGAATCTGCTCGGATGACAGCATAATCACGAAGGCTCGCAATCCATTGCGGTGCCAAGATCGATCTGTATGGTTTGATGACATCCAAAAGGTACGTCTGTTCAGAACTAGCAATTTCCAAACGAGCCCACGCGGAGAGGATGGAAACCCTCAACATGCCTGATGCATTTGGGCTCAAGTCCACAAAATTGCCCATAGTCAAGTTGCCAGATTCTTGGAAAGTGTGAATATCATTGTAGATGAGATATTGGATATGCTTACCGTCAACCTCTCCGAGTGCTGTTGTAAGTTGTTTGAGAATTCTCCCCATCCGACTAACATCTTTGACAACGCCACAGCCGACGAATACTGCACAGGCATCGATGGCAGAAGACAGAATTTCAGGAGTGGAATCTGGAGAGAAGGCGGGAGTTAGTGCAGCTGTGATAGGTGCTTGATGTTGCTCAAGTAGGAGAGCGTCTGGATAGTCAGGGTCTGGGGCCTGGCAAAACACCTATTGAAATACCTTTTCAAAAAAAGTGGCACAAATCACAGCGCACCTACCTGGATGACATCGCGTAATACGACCAATCCTTCTAGTCGTATCTCTGTGACATATGCTGCAGAAGCTGTGAAGGCCATTTTGATCAAATCCGGAACACGAGACACAAGGAGGTCGTTCACTGGAATGCCCTGGCTACGAGCGAAAGGTATGTCGATGTGTTCTCTGCGTCCAAAGCGTGCAACAAGTGTACAGATTTCGTGTAAACATCGCAGTGCAAATAGTTGCGTTCTCCAGCGTGACGTAGCAGCCATTGCTATGTTGCCTTGCCGTGCGTCATCGTTTGAAATGGATGCACTCAACGATTGACCTTCGTCATCCATGAGGCTGTTGGCTGTATTGACCACTTTCTGGGAGGCATTGATGCGCAACATGATCCTCTGGCAAAGGTCAATCCAAGCGGATGGATTATGAATCGCTGTCTGAAGTAGCCAGCTCGAAATTACGCTTCTGACTCCATCGATCGATGGGTCACCATCTAGCATTCCAAACAAATCCTCGACAAGGCGATCTCCACCTAATCGGGACATTGCTAAAGCGTCTTTCTGAACCAATTGATAAAGGGCATCAATTGCTGCAAGTTTGAGGCACCTTCTAGGTGAACTAAGATGTCTTCTGAAACGATTCACGATCTCGGGGACGTCCACATGCTCGGGAGCAAACATGAGGAGATGTTGTATGCACCTAATAGCTTCCACTAGAATGGGTTCATCATCTTCCACCGAAAATTCGTGGACAAGGTCAAGTACAATTGTCCTCGTCCTTGGAGAGTCGTGAACGTCAGGGCCAAGGATAGTGATGATCGCATCCAGAATATAGCAGACAAGGGGATAAGCTTGCAAGTCACCACCGATATTGGCGTTATTGAGGGTCCCTCCCTCGACTTCGTGAGCGTCTGACAGGTATATTTTGAGCAGCATTCCAAGGGTGCTTGACACGAATGGAGCGAAGGCCAAACTAGCGGCGTTAATGACATGTCCCAGTGCGCGGAGGGACCAGAAATGGACCAACGGGTGAGAATCGTTGCTCAATGACATGAGAAGATTCACAGTTGTTTTTAAGATGGGGGCTGCCGCAAGTCCACCGACGTGGCTATACAGAGACCCGAACGCAAGCGCACAGCCAGCTCGTCCTTGGGGATCGCGGTGGCTTAGAATGTGATCGACTAATACCTTGGTTTGACTCGTCAAAAAGGAGCTTCCAGATATGTTGGCAAGACGCCCAATGGCCTCGCTGCTAGTAGATCTCAGGGCGGGGTCACCATCCACAAGAGCATCCTGTAAGTGAGTTTATGAACTTATAGCCAAACCACAGTTTGAAATGTAAACTTACTTTCAAAAATGCTCCAAGAGCTGAAGTGACCTGAGAGTGCCCAAGAGTGTCCTTAGATTGACGATGATGCGAAGTCATGGAGACGCGCAAAGTTCGTACGATGGCCACAACACTATTCAGCATTACGGCGGCCCTCCTCCCAGCGTTCTTGTCAAGCTTCGGAGACCGATTGGACTCTATCAAGTGATTAATTATGCGCAGAGTAGTACTCAGATCCTGGGCTGGCAACAACTGAGAGAATAGTTCGATAGCGGCGTCACAGACTGACGACACAGGTGGTGGGGCATTGAAAGACCGGCTGTCCTCTTCTGACGGGTTTATCATAGAAAGAGAAAGTGTATCGTGCTCACAAGCTCCTAGTATCGGCTTGCGCAGCTAGATGCGTGTATCAGCTTTAGTGGGGAGACCCACAGATGATAATGCCTTACCAGGGCACTTATTGAGTGTTCTATGCTATCACTGTTACTGTGACCTCGGCGAGGACTTTCAGACGTCGTGCTTTGGTCGATCCCGTCTTCAGATATTTCGAGTGTAGTGAGTCCATATGCATAACCATCTGTCATCTGCCAGACTGAAGTGAAACTGCCGGAGGTAGACGCAATTGAGGCTTGCATTGCAGATATATTATCGATATCGGGACCCGCGAAAACAGTAAGGACGGATTGCAATAAGCTTGATTGGACAGAATCCGTCAAGGTGGAAGTTCCAAGAGCGGAGAAACACTGGTATGCTCTGCGTCGAAGAGAAGCCTCGCGAGTTCGAATAGATGGTCCAGTACTTTCAATTACTGAGGGTCCGGAAACTTCTTCAATAGTCTGTGACAAGAACACATTTGAAAACGAGAGGGCATTTCCAAGCAGAGATGAGATTCTCCGGGCGACGTCAAGAGTGGTGAGTTGGCTATTGTGAAGCAAAAAACAAAGGATTGCCCTCAGTGCGCTTTCGCGGACATGCAGGAGAAACTTCCACTCGGCAGCTGACCGGCCTGAAACGTTGTCTTTCGCAGTAGGTTTCGGCAATGCATTACGCCAAAGCACCAGTAGCTGAGGTAGATGTGAACGGACGAAATTTGGTCCAAGCAGCATCAATGATGCAATCAACGTCCAGGCAACTTCAACCTCTACTCCTGCGACATGGACATCATGATCACTAACGCGCTTAAGGAGTTGAGTGGCAGTGTCAAGAACGCTGGCTGACACGTCAAAAGACACGTATAGGGGACGATGTGGCACAATGGCAACAAGAGCCGCCAAACCATAGGAATGACCGAGTGTCCGGCGATCAATGTCCGAAGGAGCTGCAGGAGACTGAAGGGATTCGATGTCGCGTTGTAAAGACTCCGCGATCGCCAACATTGCCTTCGGTAGACGGAGAGGGGTAGAATAGCAAAAGCAACGGAGGGTCCAACTCGCATTGACGCGAACCGAGTGACTTGGATGCGTAAGTAGCGTCATTAATGGTGCCGAGACAGCGTCCTATACCAAGTTTAGAAATATAGAAAAGTTCCAACCTCGTAGGACTTACCTGAACCGGCGGAGGTGCATTGCCTAGTTGTTGCAACAGACCTGCAACCTCCTCCAGTGCTATTGTTAGAATAGTTGAAGATGGAGCTACCTGCCCTGGCATCAATGCTGGCCATCTTTTCAAGTATGATGAGGAAAGATCTTGAATTGCAGCTATTTGTCCCTGCTCAGTCAGCATTCGTACTGCTATTAGCTCTCGTAAAAGAGCGCCGACTAGCTTCCGAATGAAGAGTTTGTCATATCTCGTGACTCCATTCTTGGGATAAGAGACAATCTCGGTCATGAGGTGACCAACAAGTAGAGAATAATTGGCTTCCACAAATGCTGTCCCGAGTTTTGCCAGCAGTGTCACGTAAAACATGAAGATTCCCGCACGGGTTTTGCGGCTATGAGCTTTGTTAAACTGGATGGAGATTTGTGATAACATATCTCCTGGCGTCAGAAGGACCTTGGTGTTTTCGGCTGCGATATGTGCAGGAGTAGAAATATCAGAGTCTTCTTGTTCCTTCTTGCCTTTTTGTGACTGCTCTGTGACTGTCATAGCACGTTCCATTTGGGTGGCCGCGAGCATGTGTCCCACTAGCTGCGCCAGCGATTGCGTTGTCACCTGGTCACTGTTTTCAAGACTTTTAACGCAAATATTCATGATCGACTCCACATCTGCAAGTGTGACGGAGTCTTCGGGAGTATACACGATCGCTAAGACCTGCGCACACTTCAGTTCACAAGATGCTGTTCACAAGCAAGGATCTCACAGCAGCAGCAGCTCGCTGGACGGGGAGAGCTTTATCAGTTAAACCGTTCTTCATTTGCTTGATTATGTCCTTTGCGAGGGAGTCGCTCAAAGCCTTCTTGGCTGAAACCAGGGTTTTGCGGAGCATAGTGAGCGCATGATATCGGACGTGCGGCGACTTTGATAATAATGAGAAAATAGAAGGCGAGCAACCAGCACTTGTTCTACGCACTGCAGATGACCTCAATATTTTTATTGCGATAGTGGCGGTTTCAGCCATAAAGGACATAAACTGCCTCGGACGATCAGATCGCTACTGGAAGAGAGGGAGATATCGAACCTGGGAGCCAAAGGCCTCCATCAACTCTCCAATCGTCCAGAGTGCGGCGCTGTAAGCGGAGTGTTCATTCAAAAGTAATGGCAAAGCATGAATATGCTCACATTCGAGTGGAGTCCTTATCCGTGGCTTTGATGTCAGAGGCCGGCTTGAGCAACGCCCGTAGCGTGTCAAACAATGACCTGGATTCTCCACGATGATACAGAACTAAAAGGCATCTTGCAGCTAGATTGCGAAGCGGCCGACCAGGAGAAGGGTATGGCTCCGAAGGTATAAGCACTTTCAGCAGCGTGGCTTCTACTGAAGCTTGCGTCTCCTTGAGCGTTTCCTACGAAACGTGAAATTGCAGGAAAACACGGTCATTATGAGTTCACATACAATGCTCGCATCTCTGAGACTTCTCTCTAGATTCGACAACCACTGAAATAAGTAAAGCTCGCCACTGTCGGGTGTCAATTGATTCTACCTGTTGTATAAGCAAGGCTTTCACGTCTGACAAATTGATGCATAACACACCTCATCTAACTCTTCGATGTCTCCCTTGGATGCCATGATCCGTATCAACGATCAACTTATTGAAGAACTCTGAAGCTACAGCACTGGAGCTTGAATATTGAATCGCAAGGAAACGCTACTCGGCCACTCAGGCTGGTACTTGTAGTTTGAACGGCAGTCTGAAGTTAATTACGTACTAGTGGCAGTACAGCATATGACAAATTTAGAACGAGCAATGATGTAATGAAAGTGTAGCTTGACGCGGAAAGCGCACAGAACATGGATACTAGTGTTATCGATTCAATCATTCTCATACAAGATGAAGTTCGTGAGTCAAAAATGTGATACGGTTGGAAAGTGAGGGACCTCGGTAAAGATTTGACAGGTTATATACACAGATCAATCACTTTTCACGGATGTCCGTCTCACCAGGTATCGACCAGATGTTAGCCACCACGTCGCGATACAACACAGTCCCATCCCGACACCCTGCGCCAAATGAGACATAACAGTTGCGGAAAGTATTGCTTCGCGGCCTCTCGTTTGAAGTAAAATGACAGACTGATGATGTGTGTTGGTCATGGAAATCGCCAGGTAAGACAACGTGGCAGCTACAAGGAATTGCCATGTTGGCATTGAGGCGCTCCATCTGTGAACAGTTTTGTTCCTGCTGAAAAAGGCCGAAGCATATTGTGTGGCGTAGATTATCCGGGCTGCCAGGTTGATTATGTTGGCGTATACCAGGGAGACATCATCGAAGCCCGAAACATAAAATCCAATCGCAGAAACGATGAATACAACAGAAAAGCCAACGAGCCATCTGATTGTTATTGTTTTAATCAAGTTGACATTAAAGGTGGTGAATACAGGTACATACCTGCTTTGTCTTCGAAGATCTTCCGAGGTTGCGATGCTCGAGAAAAAAGCTTCAAGTACACCATTGATGGCGAGTACAGGGATATACCACATCCAAGCTGCGAGAACTTTTGGGGCGCTTGTTGATAGGTACTTGGATGGGAGCAATAGGTGCAAAAAGATGGGAAGATAGACGGTGGCAAATACAACGACGAGGATGGAACAAGCTAGTTGGATGGAGACGAGTGACAGTAAGATCTCTGAGGCTTGACCTAGCGAGTGTCTGTCAAATTGTGCACCAGTCGAAGTCATTTTCGCCTCAGCCGGGGGGCACAAGATTCTTGAAAAGTAAACTCTACATATTTCCTCCAGAGGTTGGAAAACTATTCGTGCAACCAAAGAGCCTGTATAAAGGTTGAATCAACACTGTGCCTGGAAAAAAACAGTCTGGGGTGATGCGCACCATAGTTCACGGCGATCGCGTACCCTCCTTGATCCTGCAATGGGCTCCACCAAGATAATATAATCTTGTCTCCCTCTGTCAAAATATGTTTGACAATAGATTGCCCAGTCATAGTCAAAGACAAACGCAGACTGCTAACGTCAAAATATTGCGAGGCAAGGCGGTAGAATATTGATCTGACAACCGTGGTCAGAAATAGCTATTGAACAAGGGGATGGACTCACCTGGAAGCAGCCGCTTCGGATGACTGTCGTGTAGCAAGACGCGTCGGCCAGAAGATGGGATACCCCATCTGATACACGTAACTGAAAAACACCACACTACTGTATCCAAGTTGGCCCAGCGCAAACGCCACGAGCGCAAATTCCCCGGGATATGGTCTATTCGAGTCGTAAAGGAGGACAAGATAAGTGACGAGAGTCTTGCACGTTATCCCAAGACCTTCAGCTCTTACTCTAGCTCCAGTGTGAACTTCACCCATGGCCCTGGCAAGTTGAGAGAAAGATACATGTCGCTGAGATTATCTACATACCGATTGTGCATGGGTTCGCTGAAGAGCTCGATTAGCGCGGCGAACACATACGTGAATAACGCCACGTGAAAATGCGGCTGACGACGAACATCGCAGCTGGCAAGAGTAGTATATGCAACTGCCGTAGCCAGAGATACCGGAAGTCCTAGGATAACTGGCAATGTAGATAGATTTGTCAAAGCAGGTGGGTGGTCGTCGTTAGAAATTGACCCTTGGGTATGGTCCGTACGGATAGTGATCTTCCGCGGCCATGCCCTGAGCAGCGCATTCCTGACACCTTCCCGGCTGAGAAACAGTATCGTGCTTAAGATAAGCTCAAATTGGATTGCAGCAGTCCCGTATGCTTGTGGGGAGGCTAACCGAAATAGTGCTTGATTCAGAACAAAAGTTAATAGACGAGAGCCAAGTTGGAGACCCATAAGAGAGAACAAAGAGGTAAGTGAACGTTTCAACAATCCGCCATCTTTGTCTTTTGAACGTCCTAAGGATGGTTGTTGGTTCATGGTAACTTGAAGAACCTTGCCAGTGCAGGGGGTGATTGATTTCGAATTCGCCTCGATTGGTCATCTTACATAAACAAAAGATAAGTCTATCCCACTGGCACCTCAGGCCTTAGGAATCGAAGCTGGGCACTTAAAGGAAGTATAAATTTTATGCAAGGGGAGAGAGCATGGACTAAGTATACGAGGCAGTATGAGCGATCGTAGTAGGGGTGCTGACTTCATCCGACTCATCGGGCAGAAAGGACCCTGCAGGACTCAGGAGCCAGGAAACAACCAGGGGATAAATTCAGCTGCAGGCAGCTGAATAAATGACCTTGCGTATTTGTTCGATACCCGACCCCGAACATACTCGATTCTCCAGGGTACGGTGGGTTGGGTCTGAATCATGAGTGTGGACCTCAGTCCGATGGGACCACAACACTTGTGGCATGGATCATTCTTTTCCCAGATCAAATTTCAGCTTGTCCGTTCATTCTAAGCACGGAAATTGTCGACCATCTCGTCATTGAGGAATCAAATCCTATGGAAACGACTTTGTATTTCCACGGTAGCGCCTTGAGTGTTGCGGAATCACTCTGCTGAAGCCGAGCTGGCGAGTGACCTTGGTGGACGAAGAAAAAACATATTTAGCACGATGCAGTACTTGGTAGCTGACATAATTTTGTCTGACCTACTGGCTGTTCAATGGGGGGGAGACCCGCTGTGGCTGTGCCACAACAATAATGCCATCATGCAATGACTGGTCAATATTGAGCTATCCTGGAGCACTGCAGGAAAAACGCACTGAGTATGCTTGGCAACTCCCAACCCGTCGCTCGTCGCCTTAATCACGGGATCTTGAACTGAAATTTGTCGAACCGATGTGCCACCAAGCCTCACGGCCCTCACCAAGCCCACAAATTTTGCCCACACGATTTTGCTAGAAGCGGAAGCATTTCTGCCCTTCCACAATGGACAAGCCTGAAACGAAGGAGCACTAGTCAACGAGGGCCAGGCTTGAAGCAAAGGAGATCCGTTCATATCCGGGTGAGGACTTATCAGTTTTAGTTGATGATCGCGTTTCTTAACGCACGACTTTTAGAGCTCTTTGATCTTGCTCTGATCATCCTAGATCAGCTTTCTGAAACGCATCGGATCAAAACACAAGTCCTTGCAACAAGAATCAAACCACATCTAGAGGTGCCCGAGTATGCTCTGGAGGCCACTCAGCATCTTTGAAGGCGAGGTGCGGAAATGGACCAACGATGATGGATCAATAGAACAGCAGTCGCATTGCAAAGGCAAGCTCTCGGTCCCCGTTTATCTCTGCATCGCAATAGAAGATGAACCCGAGTGAAGACTGTCCCGGATAATTATCTCGACGGCCCTCATGATGCACAAGAAACAGTTCCAGTCGACTTCCGCTATGCATGTCCCTCGACTGCATAAGGTCACGGTATGTGAATTTAATCTGTGGACGTCCGGACGCTTTTGATAAGAAATTCTATGCTCAGGAATTGATCCCAGGCAAATCTGGGTTTGTGACCACTACTTACTAGCTGTCGCCACGCTCGAATCCACTGAGCCTGCCGTCATCCCCCTATTTCCGGAGTCTGTTTCATAACAGAACCACACCCTCAACAGCCAGTTACTGTCTGAGGATGTCATTGGGACAACGGCTAACAAGACGTCCCGCGGTGATCACAACAGAAGCATACGAGCCCTGGAATCGGTAGACCTCCGACACTCTAAAGATGCTTCGAGCATAGTCACAATGAATGATCTCAGTGACCGTCGAAGTACATGCGGTGTATGACACTCACCTCAGTCCCGTGGATGTTCCTGCAACATGACGCCCAACCTTCTTGCGTCCTCCAGCTCGATTGTTGCACGGTAATAACAGATATCAACCCTGCGTTGTCCCGCCTCTCGATGGTGCGCGTTGCGCAAGTATGGATATTGTTTTGCTGAGACATCCAATAAATTGGCTGTGCCCATCGCTTAGGAGCCCTTCTGACTACTCGCATCGCTCGCTTCCATTTTGACGGAGTAGAGTTCTGGGGTGCCAACGTGGCAATAGGACGTGCCCAATGAAGTGATCGTCCCTCGAGTTATCCTTCAAGTCACTCTTCGCCACCGTTGCTTCCATTCCTCGCCGTAAATGCCTTGATGTTGGTTCCAAGGTTAGATTGCCTCTGAGAATTCGGGCTAGATCGCGCCGTCGAGCTGGGAGACTGCATGTGACTTTGCAAGTTGGCTACCTCTGGGCCTGGTCGTTGCACATGAACCACTTCCTCGTTTTGTTGGTTCGGATAACGGCCCACCATTGGGTTCGGCAGTTGCCCTCAGAGGAGCCGAAGTTTTGTTCATCACACCGTGAGCAAGCATTATTACCTCAGGCGCACTCGAGCGCTAACTTTCATACCAAATTCTCTCTGCGCAGATCCCTTCTCGCTCCCAGGCTTAAGCTTCAACCCGAACCAAACATCTTGGCACACCCCAAATAAATTCCATCACCATCGACATCCGTAAACAGTCGAACATTCCGGTGCAGACCATGGAAACCCAGCGCCGCGGAGCGCAGAACACAGCGACGCTCCACTGCATTCCCGCGAGCTTTGGGGTGCCTGTGGATCGAGATTCTGTAAGGGTATACGATTTAGGGAATAGCGGGGTAGTGATTGACGGGATCGAACCGCAGAATGTGGGGGGTGCTACCGGCCTCCTCAGAGGTTCGACTTGAGATGAATGCTACACAAGGCAAATGGGCACGTTATCAGATTCATTTACTTGTTACGTTCGTTCTCCTCGTGGCCTTCGTGCGGAGGATGTTCTGGTATCCACGCTCCAATATAAGACATGGAATTTGACAAAGGCGTGAATTTAATTGAACTCAAAGCATACACCATGTCAAATGACTCATGTTGAAGCAAATGGAGATCAGTCAAAGATGGCAAAGGTAACAATGCATCAAGCAAATAAACCTAGGCACAACGAACTACAACGTATGGAAAGCGCTATATAGCAGTACATAGGACGACAAAGGCAAGGCGAAATGGAATGCATGTAGGTTGAACACGACCCCTCCGTTTAATGTACCAAACGACATTACAGGGGCACATCGCGCGAAATCAAGAAGTTAAATGAGAAAATGGAATCCTTCGAGATGCTATACACCTCGTTTAGTCGTCACCGTGGTTCCGCCCATTGAGGTGCCCAGAGTCGCTTGACCCTCCAGCCGAAGGCGGCTTGCCGTACATCTGGGGATACGGAGCGTAATGGGGGTTCATCATCTGCATCTGGCCGTCAGGGCGGTGCGGATACATGTACCCATACGACTGTGGCGCATAGGGAAGGAATGCGGCCGGAATGTACTGGGCCATGGATGGGTAGCCCTGTTCTGGGTCTTGACCTGGATGCCCATTTTGTCCAGGATGAGGCACCGGCGTGATTGCATAGAACTGGGGATAGTACGCCGGGGAGGGCTCACCAGGTTTGGGAGTAGGTGAACCCGGAAACTGGCCCGGGAACATGGAATACCCAATGGGCGCCATATACGTCGCCTGTAAGGGCGGCGACGCCGACTGGGTTGGCACTTCCGTCGTGACGGGAATGCTAGGTTGCTCGGGCACATCGCCAATGTCGGCATTGGTGCCTACGCGATCTCAACGACAGTCAGAACGAAGAGGAAGGAACCAATCAGATAAGAGCATGGGTGGAACGAATGGACGAGTGGCGTCTCAGAGTACTGCACAAATGAAGGGAGTATGATCTTACCTTTGCCATCGCGCTTCTTGTAGGGTCCCCTTTTCACGCCTTTTTTCCTCTCCTTGCGTTGGGAATCGACACACTCCTCAGCGATGCCATATTTGACGCAACGGAGGCAAGGACGGGCGTCGTCACACTTCTTGCATGCCTTCTGGCAGTTTGTGCAAGCGTTCTTGACTTGCCTGCGCTTGGAGCGAAGGGGTTGTGTGGCAACCAGGCCGGGTGGGAAAGGATACATGTGCATGGGCATGCTAGAATAACCATTGACGGGATGTACGGTCATTTGAGGCTGAAGGTCTGTAGACTGCGCCTCAGCGAGGTCGTCGCCGTCTGGCGTTTGATTGCGCTCCACAGAAGACATGCTGCTGAGGGCGAGAGAAGAAGAGACTGTATGTGGCGGCCCTGACTGCTGATGGTTCAAGTTTGTTGACTTTTATGGATGTATAGGAAGTTAGAAGAATATTGCTGTGGGTAAAGACACGAGGTAAGTAGGAAAGACGGTGGAGGAGCGGAAGAATTAGTACGATTCGGAAGATTAGCTCAGGGCTCTTTGCTACACGAGTTCGACGCACTTCCGGCCCTTGGTCCCTGTTCTTGTTCACGTGGTGGGAACCGAAGTTGTACAACTCGTGAACGTTCAGAAGTTGACACCGAAGAGACGGAAACTTGTGAGCTCAAAGATAAAATGTTGGTCAAGCACACAGAAATACTGGAAGATGATAAGCACATGATGCGGCAGATTGTCGATTGACAGCGATATTGTCAGTTTCGATTGTGAGAACCCACCTCGACAATGAGACTTTCGCTGAGCTGGCGGACTAAGGCGGACTGTCGGTGATGGAGTTAGAAAGTAAGAGGGGTCGGATGTTGCGCTGAGTTCCAACACGACCCTTTTTATCCTGTAGGCCCTCTATAGCTAGCAGCCACAGACTTAAATACCCGGAGAATGACCCTGTGTCATATTTGTTTTTCATTTCACACAAGACATGGCCAAGTCCACTTTAGTTTTGTTTTTTAAAAACTAAATCTACTGATTATGTTGAGAAGGTTTACAATCACGCCCCTTTCAAACCGAACAGATACCGTTGTTCCATCGGCTATTCCCCAACCGACCGCACCTTCGGACTTGAATTAACAATTTGGATCAAACAAAGGAGGGGGGTCTTTCTTACAGTGGAATATGTACCTAATGGTACAGCTGGCCACAGTCGTTCACTATTTTTGCATTCAAACCAGCGAAACACCTGCCGTTTCTCCGTGCGTCGTGGGTCCGTGTGATAGCAACTCTGGGCACCCGATTTGGCCTGGCTCCGCGCTTATACCTGGAAACCATTTTCGAGCCCGCGATTCCTCTTGCCTATCAGAGGTTTGGTCGGCTAGCTATCTACGTTATGCATAGACTTGCTCACTGCCTGTTTCCAACGCTCAGGCCATCTCCGCCGCTCACAAGCGCCTTGTGCCGTGCTATTCTCGTTCCAATTCAAAACAGTGAGTAAAAATGTACACACATCTAGTTCTTCTCGTCATATCTTACGCACTCCGCGAATTTTGACCCAAGTTTATAACCCGACCTTGTGTAAATTCTCAAGGTCGGCTTAACCCAGCCGCAGTGCCTCCTTTCAAATAACAAACACGAGCTACAATTCAGTTGCCCAAGAAGCTTCAAATAAGGACGTATTGCGTTCCACGATATTTCCCCTCTTGTGCTGCATCGTGCAGGTAGTGAGCCGAGATTGATGATTATGATCAGTCTGCCATTCAGTATCCCAATAGTGTCAACTTTCTCTTTCCGCATTTGCGCTCTATAAATGCTATAAGGCGGCCGGATCCTTATTCTGCCCAGAACCTTTACCCAAGATACCGTCAATGTCAGTGCATCATGTTCCGCGATTCCACCGTTTTCGACGGAGATGACAGTCATGACGCTATAGATCTCCACCTTACCATCCGCGTTCGGCAACTTCATACGCCTTACCAATTGCCAGCGGCCATGTTACGGATACCTATTTTCAATGACCTCCACTTAGGTGTAGGAATTGCGTAACGTGCTGCGCCTCCTTTTGACAATAGCATGCAGCTGGCAGTCGACTCAGCGCCCTACACACTGCACATTGAAAGAATATTGTGGCTCTACAGTTAAAAAAGTGATTTCTATCTATTTTTCCAATGCGTTGTTGAACATCATTAACAGATGCCTGCAGTGACAGCGCCCACATCGGTTGTTATCATTTTCCGCCGAGGTTTGGAAGTCGATGTTCTTTTCCAAATTGAATCAGGAGCATACATGGTTTGTGCTTACTATCCTTCTCGATCATCGTGAAATTGTTCTCGCCTATCCTATTCAATACTATGCACGAGGCTTGTGACTCAAGTCGTGAGTCATGTCATATCCGATAATCATATCTTGCGAAGCGACGGGTGTCCTTCACAGACTTGATACAATCAAGGTCACAACAACCTGCAGCGTGGAACCCTTACGGTATTTTTGCCAGGACCGCTTCTACAGGAACGAGAATTAAGCGGTTTACATACCTCGATATTCTTATTATTATGGACTCTAGCGCCGTTGTCCACTCATGCCTCGAATCCACGAATCGTGGGATCGATGACTGGCTATAAGTCACAATGCGGCTATATGAGAGTGGGTCTCAAAGCCCACTGGGATCTTCATATCTCCGCATACTCCGAGCTCGTGGTTATTTCTCATCAATCACCTCGCTCATGTTGACGTTCGACTACAGCCCATCAGAACATCGGATCCAACTGTCCACTACCGACCGAGGTGGGTAGCGATCGATAGATGATTTACTATATTTTTTCGGCAAATATAAATATTCCCCAAGAACAATGGGGGTGAAAGCCACTACTGAGTGCAAATATAGCCAAATAGCGGGCGCTGAGGACCAGTGCCACCGTAGAAAGTAAGAGCAGCAGACTCTGAGAGTTCTCTGCTCACGCTCTTGCTAGTCGTCGTCAACAACGGCGACCAGCATCGCCATCATACTAGCAACGACCGATAGATATCAGGATACGGTCTACGTTTCTTTTCTTTGTTCTTTATCCCCCCGCGTGTTGCTTTTTTGAGTTCCACGGTGTCGTTTACGTGGTTTTCTCACTCATTCTTGTTCCTCTGGAATGTCGACCACGTCTGCGCTTTTAGAGAGTCAACGTGAACACGAACTTCACCTTCCTTTTACCTCCCAAGGAGGCGACAAGAAAATCGCAGATGAGGACGATGGCCTAGATATGCCCCAAGCCCATAACACACAGGTAATATCACCTTAAATTTGTGTCAGAATCACACTGAAGGTTTGATCAGCCCAGGCTCCATATCTCGGCGGCTCCGCCTGACGACGAAATGTCACCGATGGACACAGACGCCGAAATCCCATCGCGTTCAGGATCAGTTTCGTCCTCCCTTGACCCGTACTATTTTGGCATTCAGACTCCCGCAGACTCCCCTGCGCCGCAGTTGCCCGAGCCAGGGTTTCCTCCCATGACACCTGAGACGCGAAGCCCTAATGAACCAGTTACGCCAGGGCGCGATCCGGCCAATATCGATAGGATGGGCCTTGTTGGTGTAGGCGAGTTAGCTACCCCAAGATGGGGTAAAATACAGAGGCATACGCATGACGAAGATGCAGATGGCCACGAGATTCACGGCGATGATGTCCTCGAGGAGGATGCCACTGAATTTGTCATTGACGAGGTCGAGAAAGATAGTCCCGATAGTCCATGGACCATCGAAGCAGTCGATGGCGAGTCAGACGGCAAGGATGAGGTATGATTTTTTTTCAGAGTTACATTATATAAACTCACAAGTGGTGTATAGCCAGCGGACATCAAACCTGTTATTCGTACTCTCCGCTCACGTAGATCTATGGCAGATGAAAGTGGTGGCGAGGAAATTTTGTATCCCCGCAAGCCCTTCAGCTCTGAGTTGTTACATCCCACTCGTTTGCACAAACACCCCCCTGCATCTCCAGAAGAGCCACCTTCTCCACTTTTACCATCCCTCCCTAGTGAGCAACCCTTCCTCGGTGGTTCAGTGGTTGCGTCTCCTCCTCCTAGCGCTTTTGCTTCGCAGCGTAAGGCTAAGAAGCGCACGTCGGACGAATTTGAGATGGACCACACAGGCTCTCTTGTCTCCAAGCTGTCGGGTGTTCCAAAAGACCGTACTAGCTCAACAGGCAGAGACAAGGATGAAAAGTCTGCATCGACGCGCAAGCATCGTAGCATTGGATCCAGCGTTTCTGGAAGTACCTCTCGCGATCGTGCCCGGCGTCGGGAAAGTCTCGCCGTTAGTACACCTGGCAAACCTTCTGATGTGCCCGCTCCGATGGATGCTACCCCTGCGCAGTTGGAAAGGGAGAAACACACGCGTCAGCTTTCCGCTGGATCTTCGTCGTCGAGTCATGAGGCTGCCCTTCACGCACACTCTCGGCGTGTGCATACCACAGATTTTTCCCACCTTCCTCCCTCTCCTTCGACAACCTCTATCCAACATATTCTCCGGCACGCTGGCAGTGCCACCAGTACTACCAATCCGCCTCTGCGTCCATCATCATCCCACAAGGATATGGCACAGCCTCAGGGCCAACCGCTAGCTCATTCCTCCCCAAGTGTTGCTCATTCACTTCTCCGCGGGACGCAGGAAGGGTGGTCGGGTTTAGATGACGATGCCCACGCTGATGCTTTGCGTAAGCTCGACGGACTGTCGATGAAGACCGCACGCGCCCGTGCAAGCGTTGGGAGTTTTGGCAGGCCTTCAAGTATGAGTCGCCCTGGAACACCCGCTGGCACTGCTAGCAGATCTGGGGTGCACTGGGAGGGCGTCAGCTCCGACGGTGGGGGCAAAATTTCTCGCCGGGGCAGTACTAAAGACAGAGAGAGAAAAGAGGAGCTTTCTCAGCGGCAGCCTATTGGCCTTGGTATATCTCTTTCCGGGGACACTTCGCAGGAGCATTTTGAAGCTCGAGGTGGTGGAATTATCAGCAGTGACGAGCATGCATATAGCTCATCTGGTGTCGAGAAAACTCCAAAAAAGCCGGGTTCTATGAGTACACGCTTGAGTTTCACTCCAAAGCGTGGGTCCGCCTCATCCACTACATATACAACTACCCCGACCAGTTCGCGTGATTCTGCATCGATGTCAACGGCCACCAGCGTGACTTCAGTATCTGGCCCCTCGGCCTCTGGTCGTCATTCGACTGGTGTAGGGAAGGGAAGGCGGAACAGCGCGGGTAGCGATATTTCCAGTGCATACTCAGGTGGTGATGTGGCAACGTTTAAGGACCGTCAACCCTCTTTCGCCGCCAGTGGTGAAGCTCTGGAAGAAGATCGGGTGCCCCCCGTCCCACCGTTACCCAAGGACTTATCTACTTATCGTTCCCCTCCCCAATCCTCACATGGGGTTGCATTCCCCCCTTCTGGCGCTGATGAGAGCGACATTGACCGCACTATGTCATTAGAGGTTCCCCCTGGGTCTTCCAAGCCAATCTCACATTCGCATGCCCAATACTTGCAATCGTCTGCGAATCACGGAAGCTACTCCGCTTCCGAATCTGCTCCTTCAATCACCAAGACGCCCTCGAAGAAATGGAGCTTCTCAAATGCACTCAATATCAAACTCACTCCATCGATGTCATAGATGAAGGGAAAAGGTTCGCCGTCGACCAAGTCCTCAAGTTTCCCTCTCAGTCCCCGATCGGTCCAGACGTTTGGACAACAATTGCGAAAGTCAGGATCTAGGGAGCAAGCACTTTCTCCTCCCGTCGCTCCTGGTGCTTCTTGGTCTCCTGGTCATCCAGATGCGATGGCATCTGCTGCATCCCTCGCATCCCATGTCTTCTGTCGAATCTACTCGCAATCCGAAGTCCCCCGTTGTCTTATCCGGCAAGGCTCCCAGTCGCGCTGGAACGGCTTCCAGTGCCAGCCATCACACGACGTCCGCCCTGTCCGCTGGTCATAAATGCCCCGCTCAGCCCCTCTTCACTGCGGCGTCATCAATCTAAACGTCTTACGCCATCATCCATACCATTCTTCCGTCGCTCGTCCTCTCAGAGCATGCAAATACCCCCTTCAAACTCAGTTATCATGTCCGTATCACCGACGTTATCATCATCAGGCACTGGTGCTTCTGCAGCCCATCACGTT
>KN835286.1:0-60314 GCA_000827255.1 Suillus luteus UH-Slu-Lm8-n1
TTATTTTTCTGAATTCACTGCCTGATCCAAACTCATATGTTCCAATACGTTTTATAAACATAAAAGATATGTTTAAAAACCTAAAACCAGAAATTTGTTACCAGTAAGTGGCACAGAGTGTCAATTATTTTTATTTTCAAATCCTCTCAAATCCTCTCCTGAAGTGGTAATCTTTACAAATTGTGAACTCCAACCATTTCAACAGTATTAAAGAATAATGATACACTATTCCTGATACTCAAGTTGGGATCAGGCAGTGAATTCAGAAAAATAAGTGAAAAAAAGGCCACTCATTTTTGAAAAGGAGGAAAAAGTCCAAAAAAGGCTGATTAAGTAACATGAGGTTTTACTGATGCTGAAGCCATTAATGCGTCGCTGCACGCTGGGAAGTGAACAACATACCGGATGAAAAATCAAGTTCATTTGAAGTTTTTATGCCTCTTGTCAGCTCTCGTCACGGTCCAGTACTATGTCCAGCTGGGACAACCAGTAGGGGTGATACAGCTAGAGCGGAAGTTAGCTAGCTTACTATGGGCGGCCATCACACTGCGGCGTGACTGCGCAGCTTCGTGAATGTGCAGGCCGCAGTGCAGGTTCCTTCGGTGAATTTATTCAGATAACCTGAACTTAGTAAGCTAGTGTCTGCAATGTCGAGCTCTGGGACCTACCCTCGAACCCTTCAAGTTGTTCCAACTATGATGAGATGTTCGTCGGGCGCTAATTAGAGGTCTTTGGTGGCGTTGATGGGTAAGTTTTGATGCTTTTTTGGGCATGACGAGGACATGTCGTCAGACTGCGTGGGGTCATGTACCCACTAGTACATAAGCAAAACCCCTCTTACTCCGTAGCTGCATCTTCGTCAAGCCAACCAACCAACCACTACACAAAGTGCATTTGAGACCAGAATCAACATGTCAGGCAGTTGGACAGACGGTATATTACTAAAGGTTCGTGGTCTCTCTCAAGCTCAAGCTCATGTCAGACTCACCTGTCTTGGATGGTTCTAACAACTAGATTGCAAACATCGTCGTCTACTTCCTTTTCCTCGGTTCCAACATCTACACCGTAGCGACACCTCATGATATCTACTTCACTGGCAGGGAGACATACATAACCCCTGCTCCATGGGCCTTTTTGATTTGGTGCGCTATTTGCTGCCCAACCTAACCAATACTTACGGTACTCTCAGGTCTCTCATCCACCTGCTCCTTTTTGGTACTATCATCTACCAGTTCACCGCTTCTGGCAAGAAAGTAATCATCGAAGGCATTTCGTGGCGCTTCCCCCTCCTCGGCATCCTCAATGCGATATACGTGCATTTATGGGCATCCCAACACTATATACTCGCATTCGTCTTTGCGTTGTTCGTAAGCAGTGCTGTCACCGTAAGTCCCTTCGCTGTCTTTATAGTATTCAGAACGTTGCATCTTTCATATAGCATATCTACTACGTCGTGAAGAAGTTTCACGCACCTGCTAACGTCGGCGACGAAGTCTTGGTCCACTTGCCTTTCTCCCTTTACCATGGGTGGACCACCGTCCTCGTTTTCATCACTGCGTTTGAAGCATTCGGCGTAAACGCATTTTCTCAACCGGCCGGTGTTTGGACCAAGGTTTTCGTATTCCTTGCTTTGTACGTCAATACCATCCTCCTCGTGGTACATCAGAATTCTCACGTCGTACAGGTTCTTCCTCGAGTCGACTGCGGCCACATATGCTTTCTCCAGCCCTGAGGGCGACCTACCTGCTAGCCTCGCGATAACGTGGTCCCTTTTTGCGATTTTTGCTCATCAAAGTGTTCACCGCTCAGCATTCATCCACTGGTCTGCACTCGTGTTTGCAGTGTTCTCTACGGTCTGGGTTTTATTGGGCACCTTTGGCATGTACAAGCGGTTCAGGGGTGGCTCAATCATCTTGGACGAGGAGCGTGCGCCACTTGTTGGCAGTGAAAACTGAAACGCTCTTGAAAAGCATTTCGAAGAGAGAATGAAAGTGTTTGAACGTTGAATGTCGTTCTCTTTTTGACCTTGACGATGCAAGGTTTTCAATGCATGCAGCCACTGCTTCTTTCCGTCATGAACATTAATTGTATCGTTTCTTGTGTACTTTGCTGTTGTCCTTACTTATGGTCTGTACTGTAGTTTGCTTGCATATCTATGACCACATTACCAAAGCACGTATTGATTCAGTAAAGCAAGCTTCCGAGGTTTAAAATGATGGTATGTGGGCAATTATACATTCTGACCCAGACTACGAGCATGTCGTAACATATGATCTACCAAAATGAACGAAGTGTCCAAAAAACATGAATGTTTTTGACGTAGATGTTCCAATTGCGATTAAAATTGAGAAACGGGATGAATGATTATCAGTGAAGAGGGAGGAGGAGGAATATCCGTGCACTACGTCTGCTCCCCGACATTTCAACCCTCATGTAAAAATATTTTTATAATAGGCCTCGCCCACTACCGTCATCGAAGAGAGTCGTCGAGAATCAGGGCGGCCCTGTCGACAAGCGGTGCAGTGCGAGCCGTAGTGATAAAAGGCAGGAAGATGACGAAACCTTGAGTAGACAACATCAAGGTTTCCTAAACTCGCACAGCACTGTGTAGATGGTGTTGAACGCAGTATAAATCTCTTCCCTGACCTAGGGGAGAGAAGAATAACAACAAGTGTCAGCGGAGGGTTCGAACCAGATCCACCAACACGTCGGTCTCATCTTGGAATAATCCAAGAATCACTGACGCGAAAAGAGATAACAAAAGTCTTTACCTTTGCGCCAGTCAACACTATCTTCCCCGACACGAAGATCAACAACACGACCTTCGGCTTAAGCATGCGATAAATCAGACCAGGGAACAACTTCAAGCGTGTGAGCAAATGAAGATCCTGAAGTGAGTTCACATACCTCAGGCTCATAACTGCTGAACTGTCCGTGACTATACGCAAGACCTTCCAGACGAATGGGAAACTTCACATCACAGCTTCCGACTATGTTTTGAATCTTGAATTCGGCGAACTTGGCGTCGAAGCCAAGCTTTTGCACGATACGCGCGTACTTGCGCGACGCCAGTCTTGAATCGTCTTCGCTCTTCGCACCCGTGACGACCATCTTGCCCGAGGCGAAGATAAGTGCTGTTGTCTTAGGGTCACGAATACGCATTATGACAGCTGCAAAACGCTATCGTGCAAAGCGCATTGGCGTGCAACGACAGGTAGTTAAACAGTGGTACCAACCTTAGGGTTATACTCTGCATTCCGGGCGTGCAGTGCGATTGTCTTGAGGTCAAGACGACAATCGAGGTTGACTGTTGCGACAATATTTTGTAGCGTGGGCACAATGCCCTCCACAGCTGTGATGTGCTGCTGCTCAAGTGTGAGTGGGGCTGGGGTAGCAGGAACAGCGTTGGCCGGTGGTGTCGAAGGACCTGCCACAGCCGCTGATGTTGCACCATTGCTAATTACCGATGTTGCATTTGCTGACTGAGACTGCGAAGGAGGAGGGGTGTGTGATTGAGACAGTGGTGATGGTCCCGGAAGCGCGAGATTGGATGGCGCAGGAAGACTATAAGCTCCGGCGCCGGGCAGTGCTAGCCCATGATTAGGTTGAGCAGCTTGGGGCTGAGAGGATTGACTTGGTTGCTGGTAAGGCGCAGCAGACCTGCCGAATGTGACCTGACGAGCGGGAAGTGCGAATGACATTCTTGACAATGAAAATTTGTTCTTCTAAGTTCGTGGGAAATTTCGGCGGGGAGAACAATTGCGTGAAAGGGTCAAGGTCGAGGCCATTTTATATACCTTTCAATTTCAAACTCCGACTATAACTCAGATCTGATCTCCTTTCGACGTTTCTCTTCCTCTTTCTTCCATCACAAATTTCATCACTTATGATCCGGGCGCGCTACCTTGTTTTTGTTCCCTTAATCCTTGAATGTACCCACTTGGATACTGGTGCAAACGTCTCCCCTGGCTTTATTCTGCACGAATAGGATACTTTGTACTCTTGGAACCGACTTCAAAGCTACGCAGGCGCCCATCGTGGAATGTTCCAGAACCATACCCGAATAGGCAATATTATTCTCACGCTTGTGCAACAAATCGTGTACGTGGCAGCGGCACTGCCTAGCAGTGCGTTCGTGATCTGGGGTACGAGACTGCGCTAGTGTGTCATCTTCCAGCCTGGCAGAGATTGATGCTGTTTAGAAACAATCTAGGCAGTGTGTAGATTCCACACCCTTGGCACTGCCTGCAACTCAAGTTCTCATCTTGGATCACTCGTGGCAATCTTGACATGACGGATGCGGGATATTACCAAATACTTATGCAGCAGCGTCTCACCGTATGTATGTTGATATATATCCAGATCGGCACTTCCCCGAAATGTCATTTTCCATTAAAGCTGTGTGCGCCCTCTCCGAGATCTGAGAACGTTTACTTAGACAACACAGATGTATGTATAATCAGTCTTGCACTAGGCCTGGTGATCAGGTATGTATTGTGCGTATTATAACATTTCGCAATTGAACTTTGTTCTGCCATCATGCATGTAATTCTATAGCTCTGCTCCAGTGGCAGACCGACTAGCTCCACTAAAACCGGTTAGGTCAAGGGTGGTCAATCTGTCAAGGGTCACAGACCGGTGTAAGGTTGGTGCCATGACTTCTTGGGAGAATACTATGTCCGAATCGGATTTTGACTCAGAGACACTCTGCCTACGACGCATCACAATCCTATAGATATAGGTTGTAGCCACCAGAAGGTTGCATGTGACAAGCGATACCACGAGCTAATTATTTTCAACAATCAAAAGGTGCCTCAACGCGACGCGCAATTCATACCTCAAGATCAGTCGCAATCTTCAAGATACCCCTGAAATGCATGAGTTGGCAGACCGCTCGGAAGACCGAGACGATCGTCACAATGATACAGGTTGACAAAGCTGCCAGTATCATTATCCGTTCCGTCGCTGGAAGGTTTATGCCCCACAGAAGATGCAAGGCGAGTAATACAATGATTGCATCAGAAACACAGTCAGCTGTTCATAACATCGTGAGTGGTCAGGATGTGATTCAGACTGGAGGTTTTACTTATCAACTCAAAAATAATCATAGGATGGGTCAAATACGCATGTACTCGCCCATTCTTGTCGGGGTGATGGTACCAATCAATATTGTGGCCATATTGCCAAGCTTTTTGTGTCACTAACGCGCCGTACAGTACCAAGAAACCGAGGGCTATTGCAATGGCCGTTAAGCGCAAGGACCTCGCCGACCAGAATATCCGTGCTACTGAAAAGAGAATACTTTGCCGGACTGCCCTGGTTTTATCATATGCTCAGTGAGCTACGCTAATTAACACGGGAAGATGCACACCAGATTGTTGATGGAAAAGCGAACCCGTACACCCAGAAACATATGACCGCCGAATGACCGCCATCTATTATGCAACAAAATGTGTTAAGACAGCAGTGGATAACATCACATTGCCCACCAGTGTAGAAAGATTTCCATCCAGCGATTAATGAGGCCTTCGACATTCATCATCATTGCGATATAACACGAGTACAGCAACTTGCACTCACCGCCCCGCATACAAGCGCTGCGACAGCCCATATGTCCTCCACCCAGAACATACGTGTTCGCAGACGATATCCGAGCCGCAGGATAGTAATCAGAATAGCCAAGGCTTGTAGAATGGGGCAAACGACTGAAAATCATTTGAATGGCTAGAATTTTTGTAGGAATATCCAACTTTACCACTCAACGCTGTCTGTGGCATTATAGTGTATATTGGACAGCAATGCAAAGCCAACTCGAGACTTAAATTGATGTAACGAAGAGTGGAGGCTCGGCAAGGTCACGAACAGAGCCAAGTCTGAGGCAGCTTGGCAATGGTAAATCCTTTAGTCCGACTAGAAACAAAGATACGACACGTATTCATATCTTAGCACTCATCATTGATCATTAGTGGGCTGTCCGCCAAGTGGGCTATGCAGAACTGAATGCCTGTCATCAAATTTGGCTTAAAGCTGCTGATGCTTGACGGGAAGTCATTCTTTAATGATGAAATAACCCGCTTTATCTTGCACTTTCGGTCGTTTTGTGCGTAAGTGAATTTCTTTTAGCCAATCACGTACGAGCCATTTGAAACTGTTGAAGACCAACAGCCATGTTGTTGGTGTCTCTGTCTTGGGGATGATTCAGGGATAGTTGATTGGGAAACCTGCCAAGCAAAGTATCTGTCATGAAGGCGATGCCCCAGTGGCAGCGGCCCGTTAGCATGTCACTGCAAGAGAGGTACTTACTGGACTCATTCCGGATGGGTCAGTGATTTTATAATTTTGTTACTGATGCTGTGCGTAAGTTTCATGCTGTTGGTCTGAATCTAAGGGAAAGTCACAAATAAGATTCCTGCGGATGTCTGCCGAACCACTTATCATAGTATCCACCAAGTTGTCTTGGAGAGCGACTGGCATAGTGTTACATGTACCCTGTCGCGTGCTTTTTTCTTCTTGGAAGGACTTGGTTGCGCAGACCATGAACTTCATTTAAGATCTGGCAAAAAAGTTGCTCCCGTAGTTGGAATTATCAATTGCCACTAGCTCACAATTCGGAGGTCATCTGATCGCCGCCGTATACCTAACACAGAAAAACAGTGGTGGGCCCTACTTTAATCAAGGGTCATCGCACTCGTTTGAGTTTTTGGGTCTTGACAAAATGATATACTAGATTCGATATTAGTTAAACAAAATTAACGGCCTTCTCGCCTTGGGATGTAGATTGAATCCTCGACTGTCTCTGCTCATCGCTTCCTGACTCGGCAGCGTCCAATTCGACAGTGGTGAAAACCCCACCCGTAGTGGTTCGCGTCGTGTAATCGTCATCGCTAGAGACCGAGGCGTCCGCACCCGCAAAACCAAATATGCGGTACAGGAAAGTAACTGTGACAAGAAGGTTGCAAACGAGAAGCGACAGAGATGTCTAGTACGTTTAACACTCAGATTCCAGCACCCCTAGAAGAAGAAGTTGACTGCACCTCGAAGTCTGTCGCCGGGACAAGAACGGTCCTATATTTCGCTATTTGACAGATTCCCCGGAAGATGGATATAACGGTGATGATGAAACTGGAGGAGAATATGGCGAAAATCATCCTTTTTTGTCTTTTTGGCAGTCTGAGACTCCAGAGTAAACGCAGTGGCAGAATAATCAGGATTGTGTCAGAAAAGCAATCAGCTTACAAAGCGTATGAGTTCAGGTTGTGCAAGAGCCACAAAAAAGTCGCACCCATCAGTTCAAACACGATCATTGGTCGCGTCAGAAATACATGCACCTTTCCAGTCGTCTGATACCAAGAGGTGTCATGCCCATAATTCCACGCTTTTTGTGCAACAGGTCCTGCCCACAAACCGAGGAAGAGACCTGACAGACAAAATATCAATCGACGGAGGTGCTGCGTTGCGTACACAATGCGAACGATGGAGAACAATATACTTTGCCGGACAGCCCTATTGTCCCTTGAGAATCAATGGTGCCAATTTGAACGCGAAGATACTCACCACACGACGGAGGGGAAAGTAAATGAATATATCCAGAATGATATAATTCCACCTTCACCCACTACAGGCGGGAATTCAATCATGAGTGGACAATATGCACGGGCAGATTTCCTTTACCTGTTCCAACGTATGTCCAGGTAGAAGTAAACGCGGCTATCCCGCATAGAAACGCGACGCCTGCCCAAGCATCCTCGACCCAGAGCCTTCTCAACCGAATACGATAGGTGAGTCTAAAGATCGTCAACATCAACCCTAAAATTAGGAATGTACTCGAGACGGCTACAGGAGGGTTAGTGAGGCTCAATACCTTGCAATAACTTACTTCTCAGAGTCACGATGGTCGACCCGGAAATCGCCAGTGCCATGTAGATCAGGATAAATACCAAAGAGAGTGGTAAGAGAATGGTAAGCTCCATTTATCTTGCGAAGTTTACAACACCGCTTAGTGACAAGGACGCGATGCTGCATCCCTGGATTTGGATACCTCGTAATTGAAGATAAGGGTGACATCCCCAAGCTTCGAGTTCCCCACCCTTTGACATGCCATACGGACCTTCGTGTGAAAGAAGAACGGTGCTTGAAGAGGGCCCGCATGGCAGCATGTCGCGTAACGGCGGTAGTGACGTTTGTCGTCCCTGATTGTGGAAGGCATACATAAGTTCACCCTCAAGTTGTATATCCAGTCCAACAAATCCTACAGTTCCTCAAGCCATCGCTACTGAACGCCTTGTTCGAGACTGAGTACAGTAACTTTGTCGAGTTAAAAGCCCATCATCGCGACTCATATACTTAGTATATGGTGATGGATTTCCGCAAGACGGACTGGCAGGTGCAAGCCTAGACCATCGAATCATGCTCGCTGGCACGAAAGCCTGGAGACAGAGATGGGCGTGTTCTGGAATCTGTAGTGTGGGTAGTGATACAGTCACTCTCGAGTCAGAGAGATGAGTCGGAAACTTGAACGAAGCCACAAGACTCGAGAAGTTTAATTGCTTACCAAGCCTGGACAAACACTGCATTTGGATTAGATATCCACGTGGTACTAGCGATAATCTCGACTCTCGAGTCACTTGCATCTGCTGCCTTAAAATATCGGTGAAATAGCTCAGCGCTCAACATCTAGCTGAGTTTTATCATACCTGAGATGTCCAACTCCCAACCTACTACCATCCCTTCCGAGGCGCATGAACAATTGGTCACACCGTGGGATGTGCAGGGCTCAGTCTCGGCCGACGGCAAGCAACTTGCGATCGACTACGACAAGCTGATCGTCCAGTTTGGGACGCGCAGAGTTGATGCAGAACTTCTGGAGCGGTTTGAGAAATTGACGGGGCGTAAGCCGCATCCGTTGCTGAGGCGGGGGATGTTTTTCTCGCATCGGTGAGTGCAATGCAGCTCAGCTGATGTCCCTTGCAATTTTATTAATGTTGTTTGCGTCCATAGAGAATTTGACAAGATTCTGGATCGGTATGAACAAGGAAAACCGTTCTTCTTGTACACAGGACGCGGTCCAAGTAGCGATAGCATGCATCTCGGGCATATGATACCATTTCTCTTTACCAAGTGAGTCATCATTCGCTAATGGCGGTCATTGACCTACCTATTTTTGGAGATGGTTGCAGGATGTCTTTGATGTCCCGCTGGTGGTCCAACTAACTGGTGAGTATGTCGTCATCTCGATCTGATTACTCGCTAACCCAGCGAACAGATGACGAGAAATTTCTGTTCAAGCACGAACTGAAAGCTGAGCAGACGCTGCAGTTCTCGAGGAGCAACGCAAAAGATATCATCGCGGTGGGATTTGACGTCAAGAAGACGTTCATCTTTAGCGATTTCGAATATGTTGGCGGACCATTTTACCGCAACGTCGTCAAAATATCAAGGCAAATATCATACAACCAATCAAAAGCCACATTTGGTTTCAACGACTCGTAAGTCTCATCTGTTCTTCATCTAGGAAGGCCGGTATATTTTCAATAGGGACAACATCGGCAAAATACATTTCTGTGCCGTTCAAGCAGCCCCATCCTTCTCTAATTCGTTCCCTCACATCTTCGGCGAAGTTTCTAATATCCCATGCCTCATCCCCTGCGCGATAGACCAAGATCCTTACTTCCGACTTACGCGTGATGTCGCGCAGAAACTCAAGTACCCAAAACCATCCCTCATCCACTCCCGTTTCTTTCCTGCTCTTCAAGGACCTCAGACGAAGATGAGCGCATCAGATGCGACGTCGAGTATATTCATGACAGATACCCCGAACCAGATCAAAAATAAGATTAACAAGCATGGTTTCTCTGGGGGTAGGGAAACGGAGGAGGAACACAGAAAACTTGGGGGTGATACGGACGTGGATGTTGCATACCAATACTTGAGCTTCTTCTTAGACGATGACGAAGAACTTGCAAAGATTGGCGAGGTCTGTGGCTGCGGCTAATGTCTGCGAATCATGTTGCTGATGTCCCTTATCAGGATTACAGGACAGGACGTTTACTTACAGGACAGTTGAAAGCACGTTGCATTCAAATGTTGCAAGAGTTTGTGAAGGTCTTCCAAGAGGTCTGTGCTATCCCTACGACCTTCAGAATTACTATGTACTCATACTTACATATAGCGGAAAGCCAAGATCACGGATGAAGATGTCAACGCATTCATGGACTCAAACAGGAGAATAGACCCAAATTTCGGCAAGCGATCTCAAACATCGTGAGGCATATAGACTGCTGTACTGTGAAGTAACATCCTTACAACACAATATGATTGCGCACACTCTGCATCTTGCGAGTATTTTAAATATATGGAGGCTGCGCCGCAGTATCAGTCCGGAACTCTCTTTTGTTCAAATCCGTCCGAATATACCGTGGCAGAGAACTTCTGCGATCGAGACAGGGTTAAACTCGGGAACCGATCGCGTCAGCAGAAGCCTTGCTTGCACGATTAATCTGTTTCTTCTCTGATTTTTCAGCTTTTTCCTCGTCGGTATGTTGTCACACAGCATGTGGAAATTTGTCCATTTATCTGTTGGCTAAATATAATCGCTCCTTTCAAATCAACTCCAAGTACTATGTACTAGATGCTACTGTGCACGGTCATCAGGTCCACTGCCAGTGGGCTAACGGTATATGGAAGACTATCATCCGCTGTCGCGCTCCCTGTTGATATTTAACCCCAAAGCCAGTCAGCCGAATCTTGAATCTAGATCCTATCTGAGTGGCGATCCCGATGGCTCTTTGCATATGCTCCGCACCATTAGATATTACCCGTTCGGAACCCTGAAAGGGGAGGTTTCAAATCTCCAAATAAGACGCAAATGCCGCTTTCTCGCACAAAACCTAGTTCTGCAATCCACAGGTGGCTGCATCAACCGATGTGTGGGACCTACTTCGAGTCGACTCTGCACCATGATGTGTACTTGGCCATGGTCAGGTGTCGCCCGCAGTTCCCCCGGCTTTAATTTGTAGAGTGATCAGTGATGGTTGATCTGTTTTTTACAGTCGGAGCCCCGACTCGGACTCGGACTGCACAGGCTGCCAGCGAGGCCAATGCGGCTTTCCACGCTATCTGCTGGCATGTGCCTCACTACAAACTCTTCGACGAGATCTCACTTTAATGTGTTAGAGACGAGCGCTGAGAATCACGTATCATCCAATGATACCATCGCTGTTTGGCATAGTAGATGAGGGCTTCGCAACAAGATCGGTCCTAATCCTTCAAGACAGGACAGGACATGGTCGGTTACAGCAATACTATTGATCCAGTGTAGGGCGGACAAAGTCGGTACCCATTCTACTCAAAACTTGACAGATGTTCTAAAGCGCTCAATCCATTACTAAATAACTTATATTCGTTGTAAGTAAAGTAGTGGTTTATCAATCACAGACTAGGAGCACTGGACTCTTGAAATGACACATCGAGCACGATCTATAATATTGCATGATATCGACCGTAGAATCAAAACCTCGGCAAGCGATTACAGCCGCCGCGACTCGGAACCACCTGTGGCTCAGTAATACTCGGTGTAAAAGGAGGAAGTGAATCTCAACGTGTAGGATGTATGCTAGAGTCCTGGACATTAAAGAAATAGCGGCGGTAGATATGATAACCAACACGTGCGAGTCTGTAAACCTACGTCATGATTAACACGACGATTGTATCAGCTGACTTATATTCGTCCTGAACGGGATCGAGCATGCCAGACCTTCTTTAACCACGCGTTTGTAGTTTTCAGGCCGTGTAATCCGCTGCTAATTCCGTTCATGCCTTTGATGTTGGCTTTGCCATTAGGGATTGCGCTACTGTCAGTGTCCTTCGTCCAGTGGAAGGGCAACGGCTGTATTTGGTCATGTTGCCATGTAGCAATTGCGTCCAATGCGGCCTGCCCCCAGTTGAAAGATTCATGGTCTTGAGGGTCCGTAGGACCGTCGACGAAGATACAGAACTTTTCGTTTTGTGGCTGGATGAACCCCTCCCGCACGCCATTCCGGATAACTTCACGGAGAGGGTTGTAATAGGACAGAACATTGAGCAATATTACGGCTGCAAAGTGTGATTTTGGTTAGCCAACATGATGACATTGAAGCAATGAAATGTGTTTACGTTTGTTGTGAACGTTGATTTGGTTCCAAGTTATAACTTCAAGAATCTAGGGGCACGATAGGGTTAGTGTGAGTTAGACCAAGCGAGCGAGCCTCGTGTACCTCTTCAAAGGTGCCGTAACCTCCAGGCAACCCCACGAAAGCACCAACACGCTTCGCCATCTCGGTCTTGCGCTCGTGCATCGAGTCAACAACGATCTTAATATCACGGATCACAAAAATGGAAACGAAGACAGACGGAAATCAATCAAACAATGTGGTGTGCGCGTGCGGGATATTACTTACAGTCTCGATCTATGGAAAATGTGCGCGTGCGCGTTGGTGAGTCAGTGTCGTCATCATTGACGGAATCACGTACATGTCCTCGCCGGTTCTCGTTGAGAACTTGGGCAACAGATTCAGTCTTTGCAACACCGTCGCCCTTGTCTTTTTCGCCACCTGCGGCGTGAATGGCATATGGGATGATGCCAGTAACTTGACCACCTTGATCTGAGACGGCACCTGAGACGATGCCCATGAGACCCCTGTTACCACCGCCATAGACAAGCGGTCGTTTTGCCTCGACCAGAGCATGGCCCAATGCTGTCAAAAATACAATGCAAAGACACGTGAGAACAATCATGAGATGGGATTAAGAGACATACATAGCGCAGCCTGCTGGAAAGCATTCTGCTTCCCGAGAGACGCAGCACAATAGACTGCTACACCTGAAGAATTGGAGGATGCAACCATAGCGAATTGCTCTGAAAAAGTCGCAGTTTTTTCGGCGGGAAAGTTGGAGTTGGAAGGATTGTGCATGTTCTACCCTTCAACGAGTCTTTAAGTAAATGTACGTACAGGGAACTCGAGGCAAATGGGCGTTACAGCCACGTGTAAGGATGGCAGAGTTCAGCACACAACACTAGCCCCTCGGCCTTTGTTGGATGTTTTTTGTGGGAGACTGTCACGAGAACGGGCGAGACCGTTGTGCGCTTAGGACTGCGCGTGTTCTTGACTGGCGAAGAGTCGAGGACTCGAGGGTGTCACAGTTGCAACGTGGGGGGATCGATGCCGGTGTGTTGCAACTCGCGATGCAAGTCTCACACTTATGAGTTGTGCGGTTCATGCTAGGAGCGGAATGGCAGGAACGGCATTTGCCAAGTCACTGGCTCTTGCCGGCCGCGGAAAACTGTTAGTTTGTATTTTTAAAACATATAAATGGGAAATATGGTGGTCAAACCTTGTCACCTGAACCTCGTCAAGACAGTTTAATCCTTCACATACGCCCCGACACCCCTTGATCAGGCATCAGACTATAACGGAATAATTACACACGCCCAAATTTGTAGTCGGACCGTCGCTCTTATTTTAACTTTATGCATAAAAAGATTTGTCCTGATCGCACTAACCTTGTATATTTAGCCAACAAGCGCGAGCGCAAGTCGCGAGAAACTGGTTGCCACTTGCAATCTCATGCTACGTGGACGGTGACAGTAAGCAAATATGCATAATAATGAATCTGAGACACTGGATTGACATCGCATAGATTTTTTTTACAAAAAAATCCATCAATTAATATTGCGTGATAACGTTACGCACTGCCACACTTCTGAGCCTCCCCAAGGGCTAAGGTCCTCGTACGACTCATGACTACCCGTGCGAGTGAGCTAAACACAGGTATTCGTACCACCCAACCCACGGTTAATCGCCCGCGGATGCCTTCCCGGGGAAACCTCGTGTCGTACCCTAGATCATCATCGACTATCTCCTGGCGCCGTAGTCGTTAGTGCGAACCTGCCGCATGCGGCGCGGATGAGTCAAATCAAAGAGTGATTTTGTTACATAAAGTGCGTTTTTTTCGATCTGCGTGCATTAAAACGGGAGTCATGTCACAACATGATCATAGGTTGGTACATACCTGACACTACAAGCTGGAGCCTAAGCTCGCCCACAAATGGTCTGATCAGTGAGTCACTAGCGCCGGCCCAGGCACCACAAAGTCGAAGTTTCGTAGGAGATCACCGAGCCTCAATTACCGCTGTTAATGTCAGCGTTTGATTCTATCCATATCCGAGAGCTAGTAGCACAGCTTCAAGGTTGCCAGCTGGCTCGAGGTGAACACGTTGAAAACGTGAAATCCCGCAGCAGCCTTACCCTACTCAATAACCAGTTTATTTGCTGTTCAAACGACAAGCGATGAGAAATAAACTGTCAGAGTTATTGGGTGGCAGTTTATTCACCAGTTCATTTCGGATCTGAAGTTGTCGGAGTAAAGTAAGTCTGACTGAGCTGTCTAAGCACAAATAGTACAAGCAAAGGCATACCGATGTCGAGCGTGTATATGGGTGGGTGACTACTGGAACGAAGATCAGAGATTAACAATTTAATGATGGTGTCAAAGAAATCCTCGTACTCTTGCTTGGTCATATTGTTCTCGTCTACCGTACCTAATACCATTGCGTCTGTTCCGTCGTCGGCGGTCTAAGGCTACCAACGCAAGTGAAATGACAATGAGCTGATCCCAAGAGTCTTGTGTCTCAGAGAGGAGCAAAACTGCAAGAGTTTCCAAGAGGTTCGTCATGGAATCTCTCTTGTTGCTCCGTCGACGCTGACATTGAGGTGTCGCGCGCCATATGGGTCTTCGTTCGCGGCAGTCTCTCGGCAAGTGGTGTTTCACTCTCCGCGACAGGAACAGTTCAAAAAATAAAACTGGCGAAATAAACAACCTGTTATTATAAGTAATGTTCGTCAAATGTTCGTCGCCATCGTCAAGCAATAGAGGTGACCAAAGGGCAAATCGTGATTTCGAGAATTCTTGCAGAAAATTAAGGCACATTGCTACTCTTTCTGCAGAGGGTCTAAAGGAGAATGATATGAAGGTTCCATACTTCTGTGATTCACGCCCAACCTTCCTCGCACTTTCTCCCTTTGAAATTGCATTCTACAAGCAGCGGGACAACACTTTGTCCTATCGGGTCTTCGTAGAAATCCATAAGTGCCCAACCACTGATCCGTGATTTCCCATCACTCTCTTCTCGCTCGTCGAACCGATCAAGAAGCCATTTGCCGACTCGAGCATTCACGCCTTCAAACCCAATCCCCCATTGCGGCCATCCGAGGCCGCGGGCCATTATGGGAGGGAGTGCTAATGGTATTGATAGTGCAGAAAGAAAGGATATCGATAGGGAAGAAGAACCATGAGAAGCAACGAGGATATTAGTTGAAAGAGCAACTTTCTCGGGGATAGAAAGGAAGGAGGGAATTGTATACCTGCGGTGATAATATTCAAGCTCACGATTAGCCAGCAGATTCCAAAACCTTCATACATACCAGTCGTGAGTCTGAACCAGGACGTCTTGACAGTCCCAAATGAAACCGTTTCTGTCGTTGTCGGGCCAGATGGGCGGATGAATTCCAATAGCCGCGTTGTCCCAGCCGTCTCCATTTCCGCCGAAACGGCTGAACATTACGACCTTGCCTCTTACCTCACCCAGGGTGGGTAGTCTATTTTCCAGATACCACATGCCCAACCCCCCCGGCGAGGCAACAATCTCTTGACGTACAAGCTTGCTGAAATGGTGCGTATCAGAGTCTTCTTGCTTGATTGACATCACTATAGTCTCGCCCGAGGTTGAAGGTGTTGTAAGGAACGTGTGCACCGTTAATAAGATTTCCGAAAACAGGGCGCGTTCCGGGTATATTCCGTGGTATGAAATGAGGTGGGAATCAACGATGGCTAATCGGATATCGAGAACTCGTATGCCAGAATGAAGTTGTCTCTCAAGAGACGTGCTTGGTGATTGACACTGGGCAATAGGCCATCCATAAAAAGCCATTCTAATATCCTTGTCATAGCAACATTTCGCTCGCACATAGAAGTTAACACATACGTGTCATGAGTTCCTAATGTGCGCAGTTAGGTGAGTACAGGGAACACGAACAATAGTTTTACCTGGAAGCATCAACGATGATAGAGGGGCAGCATCAGGGACGAGAGACAAGAAGCAGGATGTATCGCGTCGAGGGAAGATAAGCAAACAATGATGTTTGCGAGACAACTGAAATCATATGAACTCAGGCGGGCCAGTAATCCACACTATTATCTCACCTTATTGCGATAAACTACCCATTCTGAATCTGCAGGAACTTTGACAGGCTTCCACCTTGCTGCGGCGCCGAAATTGAGATGCATAGTAACAGACACAGGGTTTGCACCAGGATTCGCCTCATGTTCCTTGTTGGCATTATCCCATGAATGTCGAGATACCTCGAGTATAGAGCATTTTTGGGAGAATGATATACGCTTGGAATGGGCTCGAATGAAGAGAACGTGGTCTTCCTGTGACGCGCCTCTGAGAGTACAGCATAAATCTTCCTGTGTCTGATTTGAAATCGTGAGGTGCATACGTGTTAGTGAACTGACTGACTGACTGTTTGCAACCGAATACAATGATCAGCTTCCCAGGCGCTGCATAGCATGCATAGCTATAGTGGGACCTCACGTAATCTAGCCAGCTTGCGACACATATTTCATCTCTTGCAAAATTTCAGTCAAAAGCAGATATCGATGCAGACTTGGTTTGGAACAGGTGACGAATTTGATTGGAGTACTACTTAATTATAAATTATAGCTCAATTGGCAATTTCTCAAGAAACATTGCAATATTGAACCCTTGATATAATCATTAAGTCTGTGGAACAGCAGTGCCAAAAGCACTTTGATCAGCGCACTTAATCAGGGCTGTTGCAAATTTCGTCGGTCTTTCTCCTCGCACGCCTCTCGCCATTCCTTGCCCTTATACAGGACAGCAAGTATCAGGACTTCCATTATTATCATAATGCCGGCCCAGAGGGTGTACAAGTCACCGTCGCCAATGGCAACCTAACAAAAAAAGTTTAAACAGCTGCACACGACGCAGCTAACAGAAATTGAACGCACCTGAATTGGAATAGCCACTTCAATGGCAACGAAGGCAAAAGCACATCGAAATGCGCTATTTGTGGCAACAACCGTTGATGAACGGCCCGGGTTAGCATCTATGATGTATGCCAGCGTGCTTGCATAGACCCATCTAGGTATACGTCAATTAAGGTCTTGCAGATCTTATATAAACGTACGTCGAGAAGAATCCCGTGAGACAGAGCATCATACAAATTGCCGCGACATGAACGCGCTTTTCACAAACCCATGCATATCCAATTATAGCTGGTGGCAAGAACCACATAGCGGGTCGGGTGCTGATCAATCTCATCTGGATTGTCATATTAGGATGCTTGTCGCAATGCATTAGGGAAACTATAAACCTCGGCGTAACTTTTACCTCCATTCTCTTGCTTCAACCTGGCGAGTGTTCGGTCAGACCATCGGCCGCCGAGCAAGGACCCACATATAGAGCCTTCAACGCCAGTCAGTCGTCGTCAATACACCAATGAAGGTCCTACCTATTCCATACGAGAGTAGCACTAGACCAATCTGGAGAGCGTCATAGTCGTAGCGTTCGGACAATGTCCTTGAACAGGTATATGAAATGCTGTAGCTAAAAGCAAATATCAAACCTAGACATATAGACATGGCTTGTCAACAGCATGCACACATTGTATCAATTCGAAAGACACTTGCCAGAAGCAAACAATATTGCGAGATTATTGAAGCGTGTAACAATCTTCAGGAGTGGAGGGAAGGGATTGACATCTGCGAGCGACACGTTGACATCTTTCATAGTTGAAGCAGGTCCAATGGTTGGACCATTCGCTTCGGCGTTAAGATCCCCTGTTTGCTGCAGAGAAGTCATGCTTTCTAGTACAGGCTGCGCGGGCTTCTCCGTGGCAGAAAAGGCACGACAGGATTTGTCCAAGTGTTGGTGTTGTAGCTCTCCCTCTTTTGCCCTCTTTTGCAGGACATTCTGATACGTCAGACTACGTTCCTTCCTGAATGTATCTTTGAATAAGAAAACCAGAGTAAGGAGAACAACTCCGGCGCAAATGGTAATGAACCAGAAGATCGAGCGCCAGCCCAAGCTCTGTGTCAGCACACCACCTAATATTGGGCCCAGCGCTGGCCCTAAGAGTGGAGCGGAGTAATATAAGCCCATTTTAGTCCCTCGCTCATGGGGTTCGTAGATATCTGCTAGTGTGGCCGCGGCGATTGACATGAGGGCGCTCGAGCTGATTAATGTAAGCGGTGGCTCTGAGATTCAGTTTGAATTCCTTACCCGGCAGCTTGAAGGGCTCTCATTCCAATCACCAGACCAATAGTTTTGGACACGGCGACAACAGCAGAGGCGGCCACAAACAATGCTACAGATGATACATAGACAAACTTGATGGAAGAATATCAGCAGTTTATTGTCATGAGACAGCGCCCAGCGAACCTTACGTCCTTTGATTTCGCTGATGGCGCTCCATAGAAGACCTGGGATTCCCTGAACAAGAATAAACACCGATAACGTCCAACTTATTTCTGATGAAGATGCCCCCAAGTCGCTCTGGATTTGGGCATTTGCAGCTGGACGCAAGCCATTTCAGTCTTCTGACCACCTGGGGATAGAATAGTCATACGGTTCTGTATGCTGACAGCTAACCCTGCAATAAGGGAGCCAGCTGAAACAATAAGTAAAATAGCAGTCTATAGCCAACGAGTCAGCCTGTTTTTCAGAGCATGAATGAATGTCTGGCGCCACCTACCTTGCGCGCATTGCCCCATCTCAAAGGATCATCTTCCACAGTAGCGTATTCGATGTCGGTCTTGATTTCGTTATAGAAAGCGATGACTGGGCTTCCAACTTCAACTGCGATGTGAGGAGAATTCTGTACATGTTGGGCACCTTCCTCAGAGACCATTGCTTGCGCGGCGTGCAGAGTAAGCTGAGGGTCTAGCAAGTAACACCAACAAATACGTCAAACGCAAGCTTTATATGAATCAAGTGAGGGCTTTGGCCTCAGCCTCAGGGAACAAATGATGGTGTGTGCGTCGCAGACCGGAGGCCAAGGTGGTGCTGCCAGTGGGGCACATGGATCGGTTCGGCATGAAAAGCGAAGGTGGGCCGAAACCATCCATGGCAACGGATTGTGTGCTTGTGGTGCATGTTTCGTCGGCCATGAGCGCTGGTGGGGTAATCGCATCAACCACTGGAATAGAATCTACGTAGTAAAAGGTTAGTCGCTTCAAGCTCTTGTTCCATTCCGAACTCGAAGCATGGAAAAAGAAGTTCTATTACGGCCGCACAACCGCATCGGGAAACAGCAAGCGCGCGTTAAGACTACAGTAAGTATAAGTCCTTCAAGTTATCACGCAAAAATCACGCAATGAACACGATATGTTAGCGAAGATATCGATACACAAATGGGTAAGTTGAGCAATAGAGAAATTTTAGTCGTGAGCGCGGCGTTTGCTATGCAGATGAATTTCGCGTATATGGCGGACAAGACAATCTCTCCTCATGAGCTTGCCACATCCATTCCAGGAGCAGTGAATGCGATAATACGAGGATGAGGATCCCCCAATATGCTTGCGCATATGGACGACGAGGGTGTCAGCAGACACGACATCATTGCAGAGGTCAGTTGTCTGTGACCATCCGCAACGATCTCGTGGCATTGATGCGGACACACCGACCGGTATGTCCAAAATACGATCATAATGGAACGTCGGATCAGACGAGGGCATGGAGATAGACTGTCGAGTGACTGGGCACACGGATAGCGGGGTGCAAGGATCCGCTAAAGCCTGCTCTCGAGCGACTTGCGACGCCTTTCGGCTGTGGGGTTCCTAAATCATACCAGAAGCGTAGGTCGCGGCACAGCGGAGACCGGTTCAGATCACTCACAGAAGAACGGCTGCAGCGGCGGACATAGCTTGTATGAGAAGGTCTTTCATGCCTAGTGATATAACGCCGTCAGAATAGGGCAGCTTACAAAAAATACCATTATATTATACACTGGCGCGGTTATGATTCGACAGCAGTGTGCCGGTGAAATAAGGGCAGTGGCAATCTCGAAGTTCGCACTAAGAGTAAGAACTTGTGAGAACAGCAACGAACCGTGCAAGAATCACTGACTAGTTTAGAATTTGTCTTGTTTCAATGAGAGTGGGTTCAGAGTCGTTGGTCGAGTGGGAACATGATGGTTCTCTGGGACATGCTACTATGGTTGGGATGGTCAGTAGTTTGCCGCGCATACTATGTGTTTTCAGTCAGACAAGGAATATAAAAATGGTGACTGTAATTCGTCATTTTATAGGCGAAGATGGCACTGTCACTGGAGGAGTACTATCAAGTTATCCTGCCAACCACGAAGTCACCCACAAAGTTCAACCGTCAATGCCTTTTAGATCATGGCACGGGTTTCCGTATCATCATCGGCGAACGGAGATTAATAGCTAGTTGAGGCCCTAGTTTGTGACACAATCGATGAAAATTCCGATCCAGAAACTAGTTGAAAATGGCAGGTAAGTGGTGGGCGCGCTTGAGGAGGAGAGGTCCATGGCAAGCGGCAGGAAAGTATTCGAAGAGGCGCAATATCCGATTAGAAGAGTAAAACACACATTAAGGCAATGCTCACTCGATGTACGACCTCTAGATAAGCTTCGCCCTTATTCGCGGCGTTTTAAGCGGGAAATGAGCATAATACAATTCACTATGATCACTGATTGCACAGGTACATGGTGGCACGTTGTCCTAGATCAGGTCAGCCGCCAGGCTGGACTACCACCAAATATCAGGGCTAGTGTCGTAGTACCAAAATGAAGTAATAACCGATTGATCATTGGGCATGAGGAAGACATACGGAACAACCGACATACCCTTAAGTTACATAAAAGCTCTTAAAGGTATGTTTCTCCTTTTTTGCACCAATCTTAATTAGCACTTTAAGTTAGAATTAAGGAAACGTACTCTGGCAAGCGACCACCATCATGGCCAACACCACTGTTAAGGGTGCAATTGCAATCCATGGTCAGAACCCTCAGGCGAGTGTTTGCAGTACACGTTTTGATGATAGCTGACAATTGCATAGTTTTTGGTCGAGACCGTTATCCGCAATCGCATATGGGAATCAAATTATTGGAAAGAGCATTGCTTCGCTTTGACTGGTGCGTCTGCCTCGTGTTTTGAGACGTTCTCTTCACCCTTTTCAATATAGCCGAGTCTCTTATCGACCAAGCCATCGCGCTTAGGTGCATCGGGGGTGTTTATGGCAACCAACGCCCTACAGAGTTCCTGTGCTTGCTCCTGAAATTGCTTCAGCTTCAACCGGAAAAGGAGATATTGATAGAATATCTACAAGCAGACGAGTTCAAGTGAGCGTTATCATATGTGCCACCTGCTGATTGCTGATGCAGGTACTTAGATACATGAGGGCATTAGCCGCCATGTACATACGAATGACCTTCAGTGCAGTGGAAGTGTATGAACTTCTTGAACCATTAATGAAGGACTTCAGAAAGCTTCGATACCGCGACATGGGTATGTCGGTCCTCATTTTTTTGTGTTGATGTGCGTCTTACAGCCCCACAGCAGGGTATTCACTAACTCATTTTGACGAATTCATACATTCGCTTCTCACTGAGGAACGGGTCTGTGACATCATTCTTCCCCGTAATGCCAAGCGCTCGATACTTGAAGAGAACGGCGAGATTGGCCCTCGGAAGAGTCGCTTGCTTGATGCTATGGAAGGCAAGAGTGAACATGGTAGTGACAGGGGTCGTAGTTCCAGTCGAAGTAGGAGCCCCAGTAAGAGCCCATACCGGTCGCGGAGCCCCAGTGTTAGTAGGAGCAGAAGTCGATCTCCGTCAGAGAATGGTCGATACGTATCGCGGAGTCCTTCTCGTTCTCCATCTCGTTCGCCCGACCGTTCTCGCAGTGGAAGTATGTCTCCAGATAGGATGAATGTCGAGCCATAAATGTATCAACATCTACCTATCACATCTACATCTTTTTGATTCCCTTAGTATCGAACGTCTGGTCCTTGAAAGAGAGCAATTGCTTAGACAGTTCCTTCCATCGCTCCTCCACCTTCGGGTTTTTCGCAATAGCTTCAGGAGAAAGATATCCTCGGTTGCGCCAGTTGGTGTACCACACTTGAAGACGTGACTTTCAGAAATAGTCAAAGTCGAGAGAGGGAGAAACTCACGAATATCTGTGCGGCGAGTTGGCGCTGCTGAAATACGATCTTCACGGCTCTTGACACAATCACGAAGAGCCAATGGGTTGTAGTATTGGCAGAAGACACTTCCTCCAACGGACTCGACCGCTTTGATGGCACTTTGAGATGCACGAGAAGGAATAATGTGAATAGGCGTTTTCAAAAATGGAGCATTCTACAAGACAATGAGTCGTGCTAGAAGGCTGCTTGAGAATAGAAACATACGTCGCCCAGAAGCTTGATGCCATCATGCACATTATGAATGCAACCGCTCAATAGCAATTCGCGAGCTGTGATTGGGTTCTCGGGCGATGATTGGAGTCGACCTTGATCAATCCAATGCTGTATCCGGTCCAGGTTAATGGGCGCGTACACCTTTCGGTTGCTTGTCGGACCTGTTAGATGGTGATGAAACTAGCTGGAAGAGAGCACTCACGGATTTACAAAGCCCTTCTTCGGGAACCTCTTCGTAATTGGTGTCTGACCACCCTCGAACCCGGCTTTTGGTTTGCCATTGCCTGCGCGTGCTTTCTGACCCTTGTGACCTCGTCCGGACGTTCCTCCACGACCAGAGCCTTGACCTCTACCAAGCCGTTTTTGCTGCCAAATAAAGCATTAGAAATGTTCCATCGGAAACGATGACAGTGCCAACCGCGTGCTGTGAGTTTGGTCCAGGCGAGAGATTCGATAATGTTATTCGAGCCGACCTCGAGCGGAACACAGACGACATGTCCGCTAAAAGCAGGAGTCTGAGCACGGTGGTTGTCTGTCAAAAATTACTGTATAGTCTAAACCGTGCTCATTTTGGAAGCCATTATCGTCACGTGCATTACTAAAGCTTCTGACGGAATGCTACTGGTGTCAAGAATCATGCAAGGGCAAACAACCCACACAGCAACCAGTGAAAGGCACACCCGCGGGTGGCATGCAAATTCGAACAATTCATTGTATAAAATGTACAAAAGAAAACGAGACAGGGAGGCTGCTCCGCTGACTTCATAGAAATATAAATACACTGTAGATACGTGAACATGTAAGTCAAACCCATCGATAATGACCCTGGCATATGACAAAAATGAGCACGCTTCATCCAAAGGTCATTGCGTGGATAAATAACCACGCAGGAACTACCAGAGTATGACTGTTTGAAACGAAAGGCGCTCCAAAAACCGATATGCAAAAACGATGGTGTTGATCGGCAAACGAATGCAAGAAGGAATGGTGGACTGCGAGCAAGAGGCAGACCTCGTCTATACCATGGAATGATGCTGATCTTGCTGATCTGAAGCCTCAAGCGCTGGCCTTGGTGGAAATGTCGTTATGGACGGTGGAGCGCCGCTTCGCAGGTCGTCCATGCATCTTCTTATCTCTCGAAGCGTATCTTCTGTGAGCACGGGACCGTCGATGGGCTTCCAACTGAGCGCCGTCTTCGACCATGAAGGGCTGCGACGTATCAAGGGTGCACGCTGCGCATACCACCTTCCTGCGCGCCCGCAATACCTCTGTAGGACTACCGAACTTTTCGTAACACATCAGGGATGCCAGAACGTGATGGACGCACCTCGTGGGTTTGACGTCGATCGTCAGCATCTCCCGTGCTGCATCAGACAGCGACAGAGGATCGGGCAATTTCTCATTGCCAAGGAAAGCTGGTAGGATCCATCAGTGCGGGCGCAAGGCAAACGGAGAACACACACCTTCCATGATACGCTCACCTTGACCGAGAACACGAGATGTCCACTGGTCACCGAGCTCTGCAGGGAGTATGTCACTACCTGAAATATGACGTGCAAAAACAGTAAACTCACCGGTGGCATCTAAAAGGTAGACCGGAAGAAGAGCTGTTTCATGACCCCCGCCGCCATTCGCGCTGTAGATGGCAGGAAGAAGCTTGTTCCTCAACCACCGTATCTGACGCTTCGCATATTGCCTCGTTCCGTACTTCATTTGCTCCACAGCGGACGCAAACAGCTTGTCGGAGGGCTTTGGAGAAGCGAGAAAATCATGAAACTCTTTGTATCCTAGCAGGCGCTGTGAGTCGCTGTCGCAGAAAACGGATGACAAAATTCACCAATAGACTGATAGATGCCGACAGTGTAGTCGGTCTGCTGTTCAGCTGATTCGTCAGATGACCCTGCGGCGACTGCGTCAGACGAAGTGCATGCGGAGGATGAAGCGATCGCTCGGAGTTCCTTGATTTCGTCCAACAGCCCCTCCTGAACGAACAGTTCAGCATGCAGTCGATCGGTCAAGACCCTGCTGACCTTGATCATATCATCCACCCTCGCATCCAAGCGCTCGTTCAAGACAGAGGGCTCGGCGTAGAGCCAGAAACACAGCGTTCGATACCTGACACCAGTTCGGTGAAAATGCTACCCCGCTGACAGGAGAACTCGAACCTTGGAGCCAGCGCTATCTTAGACTGCTCGATGATAATCTCGCTCGGAACCTTCCCGGTGTCTTTGATCACACGAAGGCTTCCGATGACTTTGCGCGTGTCTCTCCAATGCCATCGCTGGGCGATTGGTTCGTCGAGCGCGGTGAGAAGTTTGTGCAGCAACATTGCATCCTGAGGGTGAGTCGCTGCAGACGGAGGATGCTCGGGAAGCGCATTGTACAATTCAAGGAGATCGGGAGGCAAATTGGCAATGGACTGCGCGACGGAGTCCGACAAAGACTGCGCCGGAGTGGGTAGCCTGTTAGGAAATATGAGATGCTGGATCCAGTAGGATGTGCCGCCAACAATAATTGGAATTTTATCCATGCGATGCGTCTCGTCGATCTGCAAACAGGTCGGGATCAAAGCGACGGGGAAGACAGACAGAGCGCTTACCACCTTGATGGCGTCTTGGACCCATTGACCCACCACGTACTGCTCCCCAGGCTGCTTGAAGTCCATGAGAAGGTGGTCGACCCCCATTCTTTCCGCGACCGGGACTTTGTTCGTGATCACGTCCATTCCGGTGTACACCTGCATGGAGTCGGCATTGATGATCCTCGCGCCTTTCCACCCGTGCTGTCCTTCAGCGAGCTTGAGAGCCAGCTCGATGGACAGCTTGGACTTTCCGACGCCCGTAGTCCCACAGACCGTGATTATGGGTTTGAGAGTTGACATTTCTGAGGCAAAGATAGAAGACCACCAGCGTCGAATGCTGATATCCACATCTGTCAGTCGGATATAAGTTGTAGGGCCAGCTTACTACGTGGCAAAGCGTGCTATCATCATTTTTTCGTCTCGTGTTTTTGGCAAAACTGGATGTGCCTGGTCCACGACTTGGGCTGACGGAACCTGGAAAAACTCCAAGGGTATCTGAGACTGGCGGATATGCAATTTGGATCTGATATAGCACGATTTGAATTTGGTTTGATTCAAAAAAACCCGTTATGAACCTGAAACCAACGCTTCTAAAGTAAGACCTCCGAGTCGCGTCACTGATCAACGACGATTTCGAGCACCTGGAACGAGTTGAGATGAGCTCGAGTTGCTACTACCGAAAATGCAGATGACTTCACCACGCGCAAGTCCTGAGTAGCACGGCCTGGTTGAGATATGTTGACAACGATTGGTGGGTGGACTCGGAGTACTAATGTGTTCTTTGTCAGCTTTGCGAGTATCGGTGTGGCGAGGATCGTGATCTTCACAAGGTCAAGTCAACAAATTGGGATTTGGGTATCTTGGGTTCCAGTCAGTGGAGATATACTGACATCGTGCGCACTGCGCGTACCTCACATGGGTTGAGGTGATAGAACTTTGCATATTATCAATGCCAGATGGGGACGAGCATCAATTTTAATATTGAAAAGTGGCTTCTTTACATAATCACATGCAGACAACTCAACCGAAGCCTCCTTCTTGTGCCCCGCTCAGCTACCGCCATAACCTCCAGTCACTCCAGTGCCCATTCAGCGCCAAACCCCTCCTTCAGCCGCCAATTTCAATCAAAAAATGCTATTATCGGAACCCTCAGATATGGATCTACCAGCAGGACTGACCATCTTTGACACAACATCATCTGTCATCGCTCACTCCCGAGGCGTGCATAGCCATTTTCAGCCAGATGCATGGGATTCTGCATCTTCTTCCGCCTCCTCCACCGATGCTGAAATGACGTGTCCACAATTTAGCATCAGAATATCAGCAAGAACCTTGTGACCGACGGAGATTTTGACGAAGTCCTGCCCCCGCCGACAGAAGTTCGGAAGAAAGGATGTCAAGGAGCTAGCATATATCCTGAATATGGCAAAGGCAAGGTTTACCACAGCATAGCTGACCAGATCTATTAGCGAACTGGCAATTGATACTGACTATTAAACGTTCGAGCCGGTGCCCGGGCTAGTGGCGTAAATTTTCCTGCGAAACTACTTGACGTCCAGCTGTAGAATGGCTCAATTCCACGCTGGTCGTGTGAAATAATTGTTCCACATAATGCGTGTAACTGAGGACCACTTGGATGATAGAATTCGAAGCTTTGACCAGCGAGGATGAAGAGATAACCATGAAAACTTGCACGTGTGAGAAGTATGGTTTTGGGTCAGCACTTGCACACGCTAATATAATACCAGGGTTGGTCTACATCCTGAAAGTACTTGAAGCATGCTAATTGCGTGATGATGATCCAGCTTTCGTGTGTAGGCCGAGGGAAAATCGGATGCTTTGCTGAGCCCTGTAAGTCGGAATACAAATTCTGAGGATCATCATTGGCTCACCATTGTTCCAAGGGCGAGAGATCACAGGCCATGCCTCAGGTGTCGCTTTCTTCAGCCAACACGGACTTGCAATCACGGATATGCGGCATGAGCAGGTCTGTGCTGTGCCTTCATGGCGCAACGGATCAGGCGGCTATGATCATTGTGTCTTGTCAATACGGCCGCCGGACGACAAATTCACAGCATGGAAGTTGTTCTAACGTTCTTCTTTTCTTTCACTATATCAACGGTCACATATCCAAGTGCTCCTGTTTAATGGTTTTTTGACAGTATCATCCGCAGTGGTCGCTTACTACCAACATTCGGCACTTAGTTTTACCGCGCGAACTTTAATCATCTGGACGTCTATCTATCGAGGATTCTACGTAATTCGCGTCATTGATCCCCATACTAGCATTTGTGCAACGCTTAATAAGATGGTTCGGTAGGTTGTTGTCATAACCCTGGATTCGAGTACCTGATGAGTTGTCAGCGTCGCTGCAATGTTTACTTCTCCAGCAGTAGCCATTCGAGCTGATCTCGACTCGATCAAGGAGATCCTACTTTAGAGACGAGTCGGGTTTCAAGTTCATACTTTAACCAAATTCAAATCTTGCTGTCAGATCCAAATTACATCTCCGCGAGCCTCGGATACGATGCCCTCAGGCTCGTCGTAGACCAGGCACGACCAGTTTTGCCAGACTGATTGGCAAAACTCCCGAGTTCGTTAGAAAAATGATGGTAGTGGGCTTCGCCACGTAGTAAGCTAGCCCAACAACTTATATCCGACTGACAGCTGTGGATATCAGCATTCGACGCTGGTGGTATTCTGTTTTTGCCTCAGAAATGTCAACTCTCAAACCCATAATCACGGTCTGTGGGACTACGGGCGTCGGAAAGTCCAAGCTGTCCATCGAGCTGGCTCTCAAGCTCGCTGAAGGACAGCACGGGTGGAAAGGCGCGAGGATCATCAATGCCGACTCCATGCAGGTGTACACCGGAATGGACGTGATCACGAACAAAGTCCCGGTCGCGGAAAGAATGGGGGTCGACCACCTTCTCATGGACTTCAAGCAGCCTGGGGAGCAGTACGTGGTGGGCCAGTGGGTCCAAGACGCCATCAAGGTGGTAAGCGCTCTGTTTGCCTTCCCCGTCGCTTTGATCCCGACTTGTTTGCAGATCGACGAGACGCATCGCATGGATAAAATTCCAATTATTGTTGGCGGCACATCCTACTGGATCCAGCATCTCATATTTCCTAACAGACTACCCACTCCGGCGCAGTCTTTGTCGGACTCCGTCGCGCAGTCCATTGCTAATCTGCCTGCCGATCTCCTTGAACTGTACAATGCGCTTCCCGAGCATCCTCCGTCTGCAGCGACTCACCCTCATGATGCAATGTTGCTGCACAAACTTCTCACCGCGCTCGACGAACCGATCGCCCAGCGATGGCATTGGAGAGATACGCGCAAAGTCATTGGAAGCCTTCGTGTGATCAAAGACACCGGGAAGGTTCCGAGCGAGATTATCATCGAGCAGAGTAAGATAGCGCTGGCTCCAAGGTTCGAGTTCTCCTGTCAGCGGGGTAGCATTTTCAACGAACTGGTGTCAGGTATCGAACGCTGTGTTTCTGGCTCTACGCCGATCCCTCTGTCTTGAACGAGCGCTTGGATGCGAGGGTGGATGATATGATCAAGGTCAGCAGGTTCTTGACCGATCGACTGCATGCTGAACTGTTCGTTCAGGAGGGGCTGTTGGACGAAATCAAGGAACTCCGAGCGATCGCTTCATCCTCCGCATGCACTTCGTCTGACGCAGTCGCCGCAGGGTCATCTGACGAATCAGCTGAACAGCAGACCGACTACACTGTCGGCATCTATCAGTCTATTGGTGAATTTTGTCATCCGTTTTCTGCGACAGCGACTCACAGCGCCTGCTAGGATACAAAGAGTTTCATGATTTTCTCGCTTCTCCAAAGCCCTCCGACAAGCTGTTTGCGTCCGCTGTGGAGAAAATGAAGTACGGAACGAGGCAATATGCGAAGCGTCAGATACGGTGGTTGAGGAACAAGCTTCTTCCTGCCATCTACAGCGCGAATGGCGGCGGGGGTCATGAAACAGCCCTTCTTCCAGTCTACCTTTTAGATGCCACCGGTGAGTTCACTGTTTTTGCACGTCATATTTCAGGTGGTGACACGCTCCCTGCAGAGCTCGGCGACCAGTGGACATCTCGTGTCCTCGGCGAAGGCGAGCGTATCATGGAAGGTATGTGTTATTTGTTCTCCGTTTGCCTCGCGCCCGCACTGATGGATCCTGACAGCTTTCCTTGGCGGTGAGACATTGCCCGATCCTCTGTTGTTGTCTGCATCGGCACGGGAGATGCTGACGATCGACGTCAAACCCACGAGGTGCGTTCATCGCGTTCTGGCATCCCTGACGCGTTACGAAAAGCTCGGTAGTCCAACAGAGGTATTGCGGGCGCGCAGGAAGGTGGTATGCGCCGCGTGCACCCTTGACACGTCGCAGCCCTTCATGGTCGAAGCCGGCGCTCAGTTGGAAGCCCATCGACGGTCCCGTGCTCACAGAAGATACGCTTCGAGAGATAAGAAGATGCATGGACGGCCGGCGAAGCGGCGCGCCACCGTCAATAGCGACGTTCCCACCAAGGTCGATGCTGATGCTTCAGATCAGCAACATCAAGATCATTCCATTGCATAGACCGGGTCTGCTTCTTGCTCGCAGTTCATCATTTCTTCGTTTCAAGCAGTCATGCTCTGGTAGTTCCTGCTTGGTTATTTATCCCACGCAATGACCTTTTGGGGAGGAGGGCCAGTTTTCCTCATGCGCCAGGGTCATTATCGATGGGTTCGTCTTCCATCACGTATCCACGATGCATTTATATGACTATTGCTATGAGGTCAGCGGAGCAGCCTCCCTGTCTCGTTTTCCTAAACATCTTCTCATTTAGTTTTATCTGGAGCCATGTTGGGTACAGGAAGCCAAAGAAGCACACCTGAATGAGTGAACTTTGTGAAATGAGTAGTAGTTGTATCAACGAACAAATGTTGTACTGTAGTTTTGTGAAAAATTGTGGTTGAGTGCGATGTTGATGTCGTCCCACATCTCACCTGCCACTACTGTCACAGCATCCTCAGCGAGTGCTGCGACCATTGCCCGTCGTTACCTCAACTGCTCCTTTCGAATTCGCTTTCAGAGGCGGAACCTGTAACGGACTCCTGTAACCCGAAATTCTCTTCACTTTTGAACCATGACTTCCATGGCGGACATTCCGGTGTATATGTTACCTGGAGTACCGGTGGTGCAACCGCCTCATCTCGAGGGTCTTTCAGATCCGTCTCTTTCAACTGAAATTTTACCAGGTCCACCTTCCCTACTGTCTGTTCAGCAGGCTGCGCACAAGCGCGACCCAAAGAAACCAGGAGCTTTTGTGTCATATCTGCCAGCATCTGATCCGGGCTCCACCTACTCTGGATTAATGGCTGCCACTGCCCTCAGTGCCACTGATGCTGAAGGGCAACGGCGTAAACGTGCTAGGGTTGACAAAGGGTGAGTCGTCGTATTCTACCTGATCCCGACGCTAATCATCTCTGCTGTTGTGTTACAAAAATGATCCACCCTCGTCCCTCGCCAAAATTTTCCACGTCGTTGCCCGCTTATCCTTGAAAAGAACCGCAAATGGAAGGGCTCAGCGTGCATCTGCTCGCAACTTGAACAGCAGTGCTATTCCTCCGTCGGATCTCATTGTCCCTGAAGCATCTTCTCGCCAACCCAGTATACCCCCACTCCCAGACTCAGACCCTTTTCCGATACACCATGACTTTGACGAGCTTTCGATTTCTCGAGCTACTTCTGCTCCCGCTCTCGATGAACCCTTGCCGTCCCCGCTGCCTCCTCCAGTTGTATCCAATGGGAGAGGAAGACCGAGAAAAGACAAAGGAAAAGGAAAAGAGACCGAGAAACACTCTGTAAAGATTAAGGAGGAACCAATGGCCACGTACTCGCTCTCTCCTGACCCTTCACTTGCACTGGTGCGCATTTAGTTCCTTACTTACGATCATACCCCTCATTGCGGTGTCGTTTAGTTGAACGAAGATCACTGCTCATCCTGCCGGTCATTGGGAGCTCTGGTATATTGTGATGGATGCCCACGAGCATTTCATCTCTGGTGCTTGGACCCACCAATGGAGACCGTGGACTTGCCGGAACTCGGAGAGAGGTGGTTTTGCCCTAGTTGCACAATTCGGAAGGTGTGTTTGTTCCATTGCTACGACTTTGTATAAGTATTTCATCCCATGCCACAACAGCATCCACCGATTAAACCCCCACCTTCCTTCATGTCGCCCCTCATCCATCAAGCACAGACGAACATTCCGAAGGAATTCCAACTTCCAGAAGATGTTAGAAGTTTCTTCAAAGATGGTACGTCTTCTCGTGGCTGTTTTATGTCAAAGGTCTCATCGTCGATGGACTAGTTGCTACTGGTTCGAATGGGTGTTATCTTGATAGCTCAGAGATCAAACCACCTCGCCTAAAGTGAGTGAAATTTCAAAAGTCTGTCCATTCGTTATTCAATTTCTCTAGTCGCCATGGTCAGCTCGAGGAACGTGAACCTTACCGCCTCAAGGACAAGAACGGTGTCCCTGTGCTTTGCTTCCGCTGCGGAACATCCACCCTCCCCAGTGTTGTTGACGTATCTGCTCCACCAGCAAAACGTTCCAGAAGGTCAACTTCATCCTCTCATAGTACCACCCCCGAAGTTTGGAGAAGCATGGTGTCCTGCGATTACTGCAGTCTTCACTGGCATTTAGATTGTCTCGACCCGCCTCTTGTGACTATGCCTCCGTTCAACAAGAAGTGGATGTGTCCCAACCACGTAGATCACGCTTTGGTAAGTTCTCACAGTCCTTTTGTTTGGCTTTCATGATTCACTGTGCTCCCAGCAACCCAAGCGTCGTGTTCCCAAGCAAACTCCACCTATGATAGACATCACAAAACCGCGCCAGTTTAATAATGGGAACATCGACATCATCCACCCGCAAGGCACTTCGATAGCAGAGAAGCTAATCCTTGATGAAATCCTTATCAATGGTCGAAGATATAGGGTTCCGGAGAAAGTGATTATGCTCGATTTCTGGAATAAGATCAGCAAAGATCAACATCTAGATCAAAGGTATGTGTGTGGCGTAGGTGGGTGACGGTTGTTAATGCGGGAATAGGCCACCGGTGTCCGCGATGTCTTCGCCGCTCACATCCCTGAGCTCCTTGGACGATTTTGATGAAAGCATTGGCACATTACCAGAAGGTCCTCTTATCTCACGAGATGAGTTGCATGCCGCGCAGGTAAGATCCGTTTGAGGGCTTCCATCATCATACCATTTCAGGGTTAACACGATTTATAGGCATTGTGCAATTTCCAGCGAATGTTGAACATACGAACAGAGCAAAAACATGCTCATATTGGTTCAAGCAACCGCGTTGATTCTAGTACGCAGACGGAAGTAGAATTACCGCCTATGATTCCTTTGCCCCCGCAGGTGGAGGTATTGAGAGCGTCTACTAACAAGGTGTGTTGGCTGAATCCCTGTATATTTGTGTTGCTGAGGGTTCTTGCAGCGCAAAGCACCTATGAAGTCTGCTCTCCCTGCGGCTGAGAATGGTTCTACCTCCAAGTCATCGGTGCGAACGCCTCTTGACCAGTCGGCTCCGGTGCGGCCCAAGAGGGCGCGAACTGCAGTGAAACAGGAGGCGGAGGAAGTCAATTTACGTCTGACTGATAATTCCGAGAAGCAAACAGAGGCTGTGAGTATTTTGGATTTATCCGGGTCTATCACTTACGTGTGTATGCTCCCGAATTTTGTAGCAAGGAAAGTCCACGAGGACTACTCGCCAACGGCGGAAGCCCAGACCTTCGGAAACAACGAAGGACGAGGGTGCATTTGTGGGCGGCCAGGCCCCTGCGCCGGCATCTAGTTCCATGATCCGATCTGTGGGTCCTGATGCTTCTGACTTGAGTAGTGCTTCGATATTGCCCACCTCCAATCCTCATAAAGTCAATACACCTATCACTCCCAAGGCCCCAGTCACAAACATTCCGTCTGCCCAGTCTGCCCAGTCTACCAGTACATCGTTGAAGATACGATTACCGCGACTGAGTACTGTCAGCGCTGCAGTACATTCGAATGCTGCACCAGCTAGCTCCAAAGAACCTCGCCCGAAGCGCCCGTTACGACGACAGACTTCTGACACTGCTACTGTTTCTTTAAGTGGCACATCTTCGTCTACAACTGATGGTGGTGACGAATTTGAACCAAACAAACCCAGTAAGTAAGGGTTTCATTTCTTGTTATCCATCTAAGTTTTCATGTAGGATGTCTAGCAAGGCCACCCAAGAGACTCCGTGGATGAAATCCATGAACCCATGTTGCACGTTGACATGCAGTACAAAACGGATGGCATGTAGAAGATTACTTGTATCTTGTCACATCGAAGCATAAATTTTGATAATGGGGGTGTTCGTTTTGTTTGGCTATGTTAGGATCCCAATGCCAGAAAGTTGAACGTTTGAACCACCGTGACTGGCAAATCAACTTGAACGGCGCGATGATAACTTACAATTGACTCATCGTATGTTGCAGTGCAGTTATCTCGACTTTCCTCTGTTACGGTTAGTTTATGCTCGAGAATCACAGTAGCATTGATGCGACCATTGGTGTGCACAGTGCAGTTTTTCTTGTGGTTTACTAGTTGCCTCTCAGGCTGTTCAATTGAGCATGTGCTGACTCTCGCTGAACGAATATTTTTACCCTGTAGTCACTCGCATACGCAAGTGGCATTCCTTCCGAGCCACCGTCGATCTGAGGCCCCGGGCCATTATCGTGTCGCTTGCCATCACCAATTCACTTCGCGGATGGCCCCGTTGAACACTATCTTTTGACTTGTTGCTTTGGTTTCCGTCAGAAAGTTATTGTGAACGTACTTGGCAACAACCATCTCGGCCGAAAGATCCTTCGAGCTATGCCGTGTTCATCGCCATATGTGCATGACACTTGAGTCGATGCTATGTTCGCGTCGTAACTTTGCAAGGGGCTCGGCAAATGGTCGATCAAAGCATTTTGTATGCCTTCTCGCGATGCTCTTAGCCGATGGACCTACAATGGATCTGCAACCCTTCAGTATTCAAATCACGTATATTCATTCTCTTTGCAAGAGGGATTTTTTTTATCGAACTTTGGAACCGCCGACAATGTTTCGACCACTTATGTTACGCGTGCTATATCTAGTGGGTTGTCAATTGTTCAACCCAAGTATTGGTTGGTCATTTTACCTGGCTTGACGATGTCTCCGTCAGTCGTTCGGTACGTTGCTCCCAAGGTACCTACTGTGCTTGCAAGTCGCGAGTCTGTTGATCTTCCGGGTTACGACCTATGGCTGCACTTTGTGAGTTTCACTCAGCCTCTTGGGTCTCCGAGTCAGTCCTCCTGATAAAAGGGACGTTTTTAGGTGGACAACGTCCATGCATTCGATGGGTCCATTGACATTGAGCATTTCCACGATGCCCTTGCAAACACTTTGCAAATGTATCCTCATGCTGCAGGGAAACTGTGCACAGCTGACGGTCGCTGGTTTGTAAGTAATACGGAACTATGCGTGGCCGGCCGAGACTCAGAAGACTTCAGATCCAGCTGACCAATTCCGGACTAGCTGTTGAGGCCGAGGATCGCAAGGAAGAGCTGTCAACCTCTTTTATCCAAGGAGACTGGGTCATTCAAGACGACCTTTCTCCCTTGCTCAGCCAACCACCGCCAGATGCTATCGTCATCAATGGCAGTGCTTCCCTGGTTCGTTTCAAGATAACAACGTTCAAGGACAGGACATGCCTTGCGGTATCTTGGCACCACAGTCTCGGTAGGTCTTTTATATGATTGGTGAATAATTTTCTCAGCATGGTCGGAAATGGCAGGAGATGCGGTGGCGCTGTGTCGGTTTATGCAAACATTGTCCCTGTTCTACCAAAGGGTGAAGCCAGATTTTTCTGCACCAATTTTCGACAAACACCAGTACCGAACCCCGGAGCCGTCTATGTCCTCAAACTTTCTTCCACTGATGCCTCATTTGTGGGTCTCTTACCCTTTTAATGAGCTGGAGGCCAAATATGCCGAGGCCTGCTCGGACCTGGGAAACTTGAGATGGAGATTCAATGAACGTCATCTTCATGCACTCCACTCCATGCTCAGTGCCGATGGGGAGGGCTATCTTTCGTGGCACGATTGCCTCACCGCGTATATCGTCACTCTGCTGAATCGTTCTATGCCTAGGCCCATTCGCATGGTCACGAATGTCGCTAATGTGAGGCTTTCTGCAGACTTTCCAGATTGCTTCTGACCGCTCAATATTACAGTTTCGGCGGGTCGATGCTCACTATATCGCAAGCAATGTTGCAGGGAATGTTATCCAGAATGTCTGTGGCACATTCCACGCAGCGAGCATTTATTTATCCGCCCATAGATCCCAACCGGGACCTTACCATCTCATATGCGAGGCATCGCCATTGCTGTGCGGGAATCGATTGTTCGGTGCCGTGACCGAATGTTTCTTGAGGATTGGATGACTGTGGCAAGCGATATGATGCTAGCGACTGCCAATGCTGGGAAATCTTTCTTCTTTGCTTCGCGCCCTGGTGTGATGACAGTTAATTCTAATGTCGCGTAAGAATTTTTCGGGGGCCTTTTTCAAACACTCTCCTGATTGTTTGCTTGGCAGGATTGATTGGTGTGACGCTCACTTCGGGTTTCCTGATTCCTCCAGTTTTTTCACAACTGGGAGTTTGAAGTTCTATTTTCGGCCCTTCAAATCGAACCCTACGCTATGCAATGGCACTTGGCGACCTCGAAAGGGCTCGGTAGACATCTCTATGGGCGTTCCGAGAGTTCTGAAGGCTGAGCTTTTAGACCACCTAGCATTAGATTTTGAGACTATCCTTTATCGGTCACCATGGGACGCCGAGCTGCGAATGGATGCCTGTGCCCGGCCAGGAGTGATGCCATGAATACCATTTTATATGTGCTAGCATATCGTGTTTCCTGTATATCATCCTTGCTCATCATATACATGAGTATCGCCCGGGAGTCTTTTTGTTACCGCTAGTCTGGCAATCTCGGAAGCTGTGTTAGCTCGGCGATGGCTCCGCTGCCGCCGGGTCCCTTAGCGCTTATCGCTTAACATTTGTTCCTTGTACATTCATCTATATTTGACCAACATATAGCTAACCACTGGAATAGTGTATGATCCTATCATGATGATGAGTGTACCTCTTCGGGATCTTGTTAATGAGTGGCTTCGCCTTGATCCAGTGCGTGCTAGAGGCTGCTGCTTTAGATGCTACTCACAATCACTCTAGAATGAATCCACAAGAAAGGATGTGGAATACCTTTGGAATACTAACGCCGTTGGCGAGCTGGAAAGACGCATGAGGTGTGTCTCCACTGGCACTTACTAGCATCACTGTCCTGGCAAAGACATACTGAGCATGAGACGCGCGTAGGACACGCATAGAATTCGGCACTGCAGGTGCGGATGTTCATTGTTAGCTCATTCTGACGGGCCCAGAGGTTTAAAATATACAAAGGTCTGAGGGGAAAGATGGAGGCCGGATGGTCTCGCATGAATGACCTTATCGTGATTCAAGCATCACAGGTGGGTTGACCAATACGTTAAAATAGTCGAGGATACGACGTAGTTTACCCCTTACGACAAGGGCTTGTGCGCGTACGTCCTCGATCACGTTGAGAATGCTCCTATCCGTGGAGTAGTCATAGGACATGACCACCGGCACAACTCAGAGAGATGGGCTCAGCTTACTGCAGCTGCTTTCATCGCCAACAATGTCAAGGTCTACTTGCACAATGGACTCGTACACACTCCGATGTATGTCATCAACTCTTCTGTGGTTGCTTCTGATATAGATCAACCGTGCTTCAAAGGGTTCCATTTTCTGTAAAGGCGCTCAAAGCCGCCTGTGGAGTCATGATCACAGGTACGTTGCATTTTTGGTCACAGAGCCGCATGCCTTTCAGCTGATTTCGGAACTAGCAAGCCATAACCCAAAGGTCAGGCAGACGTTGTGTGTTTGAAGTTTGTAGCTCATTGAAGTTCTCCTATAGCAAGATAATGGCTACAAGGTTCGACCCTGATTACAACTCTCATAGAGCTCCACTTATCATTGACTAGGTTTATTGGGAAAATGCAGTCCAAGTGACACATGTAGTTTGTATTGCTATCCTTTAACACTAAGTGGTTTCCTCTTTTAGATCATAGGGCCGCATGATGTCGGAATCGCACAGTCCATTATGCAACACTTGGAGCCTAGAGTGCATGATGTCTCCCAAGTAATTGACTCGGGCCTGTGTATTGATTGCACGGAGGAGATGAAAAAAGCGTACTTCCATTCTCTCAGCAATCTGCGCGCAAAGATGTTATCGTAAGTTGTCGGTTACCACCCGTCATTCTGACTTTGATGAGTCACCAGATTTGGCGAATCTTCGGTGGTGTTTGTAAACACATCCATGCATGGCGTTGGGGATCTATTTACATCTAAAGCCTTCGAGATTATCGGATTTTCGCCTTATACACCTGTCAAGGAACAGCAACACCCAGATCCCGAATTTCCAACGGTGAAGTTCCCAAACCCTGAAGAAAAAGGTAATGACTACCCCCATCTCCTGTGGTTATAGCCCTGACGACCAAGCTTGTAGGCGCACTGGTATTTTGCATTTTGTGTGTTTGGAGCACCGGCTGATCTGTTTTCAGGATCTAGCCATAGCTACGGCAAATGAGAAAGGGGCACCGTACGTCCTTGCACAAGACCCGGACGCAGATCGCTTCTCCGCAGCTGAAAATTGGTATGTATGAAGCTCTTTGTACCTGCTGACTTCATAAGAGAATCTATAGTGACGGAAAGTGGGTTACATTCACTGGTGATCAACTCGGAACGTTGTTTGCATATCATGTATTCGAGGCCTATAAGGCCTCCAACAAGCCAATAGGTGAGCTCAGCATGATTCATTGCCAGCCTGCCTGAACATATTTTAGGCAAGTTGGCCATGGTTGCTTCGACAGTTAGCTCCAAGATGGTCGAAGCTATGGCGCAAATTGAAGGGTTTCGCTTTGTTGATTGTCTCACAGGTGTGCACTGCATAATATGGTTTCTGCGAGACGCTGAAAACGATCCGTGACGTCCTAGGATTCAAGTTTATCGGAAACACTGCTCTAGATCTTGTCCAGGCCGGTTATGAAGTACCGTTTGGTTATGAGGAAGCCATAGGGTACATGTTTGGTTCTGAAATCAGAGATAAAGATGGGGTGGCCGCAACTGTAAGTCGTTCTGCTAATCATTCATTCTTCTTTCTCATCCAGATCGTCTAGATGGTATTTGCACAACTTGCTGCAAGCTTACGGGCGCGGGGCGCCACAGTAAGCGCACATTTGCAAGAACTATATCGAAGGTGAGCCGTCTTCACCACTGTCGTAGCCATGAGTTCATTGTAAACCAAGATATGGATATTTTGAGGTCCGTATACACTCATCTGTCGGCCATGCATACCATCTCATGGACTCTGAAAAGACGAGCAACAGCTATTTCATCTGCACTGACCCTCTTGTCATCGAGAATATCTTTAGGAAGATTCGTTCTTCTGGTGATATGGTATTTTTCAGCGTGATTGGAGTGGCAAAGAACAAACATCATCATTGACAGGGCTCATCTCAAGGACGCTCCTATCCGTCCTCAATTGGCGGGTTGCAGATACGGAGCGTTGTCGATCTAACGGAAGGGCACGGCTACGATAGCACGAACGCACCTACTTATCAGCCCAAACTACCGTTGTCCTTGGGACATATGATCCAGTTCAGAGCATCATCCGATTCGGACGACTCTCGGATTGTCCTGACGATTAGGTGAGCTAAGATGACTGTAATTGCAACTACGTGCCATGTTCATGCTCTGCGCAGGACAAGCGGTACCGAACCAAAGGTAAACGCTCTTGTGTGTCTTCATACAGTAATGTGTCTGATCTTCCAGTATCAACTTGTCTAGATCAAGTACTACCTCGAAGGCAGTGGGAGCAACCGCCAAGCTGTGCACAGCTTACTTGGTAGTGTAGTGGATGATCTAGCGGAAGATTGGATGAATGCTGCTGAGAACGGGCTAGGACGGCCATGATTATATTGTAAACCCACTTATGTTGTTTGTCGCATTATTCTTGATTGTAGCCACAAAGCTCAAGCGCTCACTGCGTGTATTATGAAGTAACTGTAGAATATCACGGATTGACCTGGATCCGCAAGATAGATTAGGACGACAATTCTGTCCTTCCAAATCAGCCAAGCTTTTGTGTGCAGATATTGTCAAGAATTCACACTTGTAGTCTGACATGATGCTCTACAGCCACTTACGCCCGGATGTCTGCGGAAGCCGCTAGTGTTACAAATGTTGATGTTCACAGCTAATTCTGTGACCAGATAGAATCAACGAAAGGAAGTTGGATCATGGTGATCTCTTCCTTCGACTAGCATCAAGCCTCTTCGACGTTTCCCATATGTCAACGGTGACTTCCCGCTCAAGCATAGACGCCGCTAGTAATCTGACTCAAACATGGGCACGAGTGTCAAACAGACATCAACGGAAAACTCCGCACCTTGCTACCTTCATCAAGTGAATAAGGTTGTCCGCTGTGATAGATGGGTCTTCTTGGCGTTGACGCACAAAGTCCTCTTGGATGTGCTGTTTGAAAGTCAGCCATGCAAGACGCGCTGGCCCGATATCGCACATACCTTCGAAGTCTCCTCTGCGACTTGAACAGTTCCAAAACACTGTTTTGCAGCCGCCAGGAAAGAACGATATGCTGCCAGCTTTACGGTATCGGGTATCTTTATCTGGTCTCTCGGTTTATACAGATTGTCCTTGAGCGAAGGTTTCATTTCCAGTGGTACAGTGAAACCCGTCTGTCACGGAAGGAGGCGTAAGCAAGTGATCTGGAATCATAATGAAGGCCGTTATCTATGTTACCTGGAAGAAGGCACTTTTCCGACCATCGCATAACACAATCGTTACAATGTCTGTCGGAAATGAGAATTTACTGAATGGGAAGGAGTACTCGAGCGTCTGAGCATCCATGACTTCCTGGACAGCCCTGATGTTCATGATGCCTGCGAAGCCATGTCAACAAAAGATGCTAAAGCCGGAGGATGCCGGTGGACTTGTATACCTTTTTCTACAAGCTTGCCTTCTTGCACACCATTCTCTGTTAGCAGTAAGGTGGTCCCACGAGGGACCTGCAGATAACCCGAGTGCAAATCCTCGTCCTTGCTCTCAGGGCTAAAGTTTTCCTTGTTAAGAAGATCCAAGGAGAGGGGCACGGTAAGATACTGCGGTAGCAAATCAGAAAGTACATGGTGAAGGGTAGGCAGTGCAGGCGATGACGCTGTGGGTGAAGGAAAACGCGACAAAGTGAGGGACGGAGGTAGGAGGGGTGTGGTCCGAGTGTAGCTGTATCTGGTATGAGACAAGCTCGTTTAACAGATAAAGAAAAACTGACACTTTTGCGGAAAGCTCGAGAACAAGCCACTGTGCTGCGACTTCATCGCCTCCAAGGGCTTCGTCAGCAATCCATTTGATCAGGTTGTCTCGAACAGTCGCTAACTCTTCCCTGGGCGATGCATCACCTGTAGATTGCACTTTATGGCATAGAACATGAAGTGATGGCACCACCGGAGAAGAAACATCTTCTGAATCAAGACTGCACCAAATTGAGCGTCAGTCGCAGATATGGTCTGTACACTCACGACTCAGACGTCAAGATGCCAATAAACGTGACGACGTCAGTAGCTTTGAGAGATTGAGCTGCCTCGTTGTCATAAATCTAACGAATCACAAATAAGTCGAGCTTTTCTGGTGCATCATGCATGTCTACCTTGACTTGGACGCCGATATGGGGCGCATTTGGCACGGGAAACTTATGGGGTTGAGGTGCGTTTTGACTTGAGGAGCTGCCTGTGAAGGTCAGACACAAGTACCTCAATCCATCACATCGAACATACCACAATGCGAATGGGCGGTCAACTCTTCTGTTCTCCAATCCGTCTGTCCTGGCACCGTGACGGCCCACAAAGCAGTAGCCTCTTTAAGGTCACAGTAATCAAAACTCGAAGGCCATTCACTAGCAGGCATATTCTGCGAGATCCCCCAACCACCACATTTATTTTCGTTCAAGCTCGCGAGATACATCTCCGGTGAAGACGAAGTGTCCTGCACCATGCCATGAAATCGCACCAAAGATCTATTATGTGTGAAAGATTCAGGGGGATGGTTCACATCCAAGGGAAGAACCTGGTAGCATCAGGATCAACGACGGTGATGCCAATGCAAGATTCCATAGATCCCAACCTCGCGAAGCGTATCATCGGAATTTAGAAAGACGTCCGAAAAATGGCGAGCGACGACAGCGGGGAAGTGATCGATATTTCCGGTGTGCTCCTCATAGAGTTCTTGGACTACTTTTGTGGGATTGTTGATAGCATCTATGAGAAAAGCGGATACCATGATGAATAACGGAACTGGTTTGCGGCGGGCGCGTTTACAGTTACAGTTTTCAGCTGACGCGCCTTCCACGGCATAGCTGTTCGGTGTTACTAAGCAATCGGCTGCATCATCCGTGGCTGCGCCAAAGCGACTTGGACTTCACCACGACCTAATCATGCCTCTCTTCAACCGCTCAAAGAAGCGTGGTGACTCCTCCGATAATGGCCAGGACCAGAACGGAGGGCGTCAGAAGGAGAAGGGAAGTTGGAGGAAACCAGCAAGTTAGTCCACCTGCTCAGGAATTCTTGGGAAGACTTCTGACGTCTGCTTATTACGCTAGATACTGCGTTCAAACAGCAGCGTCTCAAGGCGTGGCAGCCTATCTTGACGCCAAAAACCGTCCTCCCAACCCTGTTCATTATTGGGATTATATTTGCACCGATAGGCGGCTTGTTGGTGTGGGGTAGCAGTCTTGTGAGTTCTAGGTCCACCTTGTGGTTGTTCAATATCTACAACTTTGATCGAAAAGGTGTCGGAAATGACATTCGACTACACGACTTGCTGGAACCAGCCAAATTCGACGTCGCCCACTAACCTCACCTTCTCGAGCATGCCTTACTCATATAGCCTACGATCATCAGACTCGGACAAAACCATCACACCTCCCACATTCGCTTACTACTATAATGCCGCAGCACCGGAAGATCAGAAGCATTCATGTTACATCAATTTCACCGTCGTATCCGACCTAGCTGCCCCCGTCTTCCAGTATTACAAACTCACTAACTTCTACCAGAACAACCGTCGATATGTCCAGAGTTTAGACACTTCTCAGTTGAAGGGCGACTATGTGGACCCAACTTCTCTCAGCAACGGTAATTGCAAGCCTCTAGGCTCCACAGCAGACGGGAAGGCTATCTACCCCTGCGGATTGATCGCTAACTCTGTTTTCAATGGTGCGTCTCACCGAGTATAATGCAGTATCTGAGATTCTGATGACTTGATATTGTACAGACACTTTCTCTGGTTTTACGCTTACCAGTGATCCGTCAGGCAACTCCTACTATAACTTCTCACAATCTGGCATCGCCTGGCCCGGCGAGGCCAAGAAATACAGTGCCACGTCGGGTTACACCAATAATCTAGATCAGGTTGTCCCTCCTCCGAACTGGGCGCTGCGCTACCCAAACGGCTACCCCAACGTTAGTTCTATACCAGACCTGCAACAGGACGAGCACTTCCAGAACTGGATGCGAACGGCAGGTTTGCCCACGTTTACTAAGCTTTATGGGCGTAACGATACTGCCACCCTGTCTGCGGGCCAGTATCAAGTCCTTGTCTACATGAGTATGGTCGTCGTCACTGCACCGCTTCTGTTTCTGACTGCTGTGTTTTCAGATTATCCGGTTCAGGGATACAAGGGAACGAAATCTCTCGTTATTTCTACGGTGTCTTGGATAGGTGGGAAGAACCCGTTCTTGGGGTGGGCTTACGTCGCAGCATCGGCGTTCTTTGTGTTCCTTGCGTTAGCGGGCACTATTCGACACCTTCTCAAGCCGAGGTACGGTGTCTTTTCATATATGAGACTATGGCTAAACGCGCTGCAGACGTTTGGGAGACATGTCATTGCTGTCTTGGAATCGATAGAGCACGTTGGATATCACGAACACTCGTATGTACTGGAGGCTGGCCGATTCGACCATGTAATATCATTCCATGACCTTACCCTGCCGCACATCATATTTTATTTATTCTATGGAGGGGTATAGCCGATGCCGTCGCAGCTTATAATGACGAAACCTGATGGATTCTCCTCGAGATGGAATGTAGCGCCGGTCATTTGTTCCGCTATTTTTATGGCAGTTCTGTGGGTGGGAAGATTTGAGTTATGGTAGATTAATGTCGAAAGTACCACCTCACTTTGTGTGATTTGTGAGAGGACCAGTTTTGACTGTTGAGCGGCCTTTTGCTAGAGCTATGAAGATAATTATCTGGTCCTGAAGTTCGAAAATTAGCGGGCTGAACCCCAAGTGAGTATATCGCTGACCTGCAGATATTCATCCACACATCCATCATGACGAAGATTACGAAGGAGTTCCTCTGCAGCTTCATTTCCAACTTCCTCTGGAGCCTTGTCCCTGGTGCTGACCGAAGTTCCCCCTATCACGCAGCCATTGCCAGTCTCGGCGAGTAGCAATATACCGCCTCCGCTTCCGTACGCCTCTTCCTGAGTTTCTCTTACTGCGTTAATGCGGATAGTAGTAGGAGAAACACCTGCAGCGAGTAGCGTAGCACGGGCTGCGTTTTTCATGCGTTCGGCAAGAATGAAGGGAAGACCTCCGACGCGTGCTTCACCTTTGATGAGTTGAACGGGGCCCCTCTCTGTAAGGGTTACAGGAGGAAGTGCCTCGGTAACCGAGGGAACGCTGCAAAAGACGGCACCGCCTCCCTTGGGAAAGTAACCTCGTCGTATAATGTTGAGGGCAATGTCCAGGCCAAAATGGCGTTTCATAAATGGCAAGAAAACATGCTGGGTATAGTCTATCTGGGGAGCTTGTGATGCGTTTGTGCCTCCGCGGAGAGTTAGTTGGGAAGGCGAAGTGGGGGAGGAGGAAAATAGTAGACAGGGCAAGGAGACTTGGAGAAGCAAGGTTGTCGAGCCTGCCGTTCCTGGGTCAGCGGTTAATATTTTAGGGAGTTCTATTTTCCTGGGATTGAATGTGACGCTGGTCGATGCCAAGTGCACGCCCTCTGTATGAGCTGAAGAGATGGCGGCTGCGAGATTGATGCCTATCGGAATCAGTCACGATGAGATATGAAAATAAAAGAACATACCTGATTCATGCTGTTTTCGGAGACCTGGAGGTCTTCTATTATGGCGAACGTTTTGAATGGATATTGGTTTTGACAATAGCGCAGAGAGAGCGACAGCGTTACGAAGGATCTGACCCCCACCTTCGCAAAAGCTTCCATCGAGAGCGATGGTGGAAGCCATATGTAGTAATGTGGTCCGTGCACTATTGGATGAGATATAAAAGGAGTGTGTTTACAAGTTGAATCCTTACCACTCTGGCCTTTTGGCTTAGATCAAGTGTAGTATCTGTTCTTAATAGTTTAACCACTATTATGAGGGCACCGCCCTCATTCTTTGGTTATCAAATTTTTGCCGCCCTTGTTCTCTTGAGCTCTGCTTGCAACTCGAGAGACTTGATGACCTTGCTGCTGCACTACTGGCTTGCGTCGTCGGGGGTTCCTCTTTCTCTTTGTACAGTCGCTACCGCATTTTCTCTTGAATTTGTGTGGTGCTTTGCAAACAGCATGAGAGTCATTTTATTGTATAGGAAATGCAATGATATTAAATGTGTAGGGTATCTTTAATGGATCCAGAAAACTAAACATGTATGAACGAAGAGAATACTACCGTTGAAGTCCAGATCCTAGCTACAGAAACATCAGGCATCAAGAGAGTATACAAAGTTATCAACTCACCGCACTCCGTTGTCGCGGAAGCCATGCAGTGGGAGCAGCCTTGCCTTTCGACGGATTTGATGCGTTTCGAAGCTTGACCATCCCCTGGTTGAACACGCAGCTAGACATCAGCGCTTGCTCTTTGCGGTGTTGCTTCTCCAGGTCGAGCCGCATCGCCTGCATGGGTTGATCCATGAGCTCTGACCAGGCGCCTTATTATACACGTACCCTCTCGCGTTGAACTTCCTCCTTCAAATCTTTGATCTGGGTTTGGAAGCTTCCTTCAGCCTCTTCGAAAGAGGACTGCTCGACGGTTCACCTATCAGAACAATTTCACAAGCCAAGCTAAACTCACCGTCGAACGGCCACCAAGCTTGGCTTGCTCCTCCTTGAAAAGCTTGTCCTGGGATTTGATAAACTAAGAGCAGGACTGAGCGAATAACAATCATTCTAAGCCGTATCACGTACCTGCCGTGCTTTCGCAAGCTTATCTTGCGCGGTTTTCAATTGCTCCTTGACAACCACGTTGTCTTCATGCAAAGTTAATAGCCTTGCCTTGATGTCTTCCGGCACGTCTTTGCCAGAGAGGGACGCTCGTAGATCACTGGTAGCAGTCAGCAATCCAGACCACCATCACAACTCCAATAACCTACCCAAAGACTCGCTCACGCTGGAGCATCTTCTCTCTTTGACCGATACCGTCGCTCTGCAGGTTCACCTTCTCCAGTAGGAGCGCATTCACCTGTTCCAATTGCATCTTATTCTTTTCGCTCAGCTCCTTGATCTGGTTCTTTAAACGATTCATATCAGCTTCCATCCCCGCCTTGTCTTCGTTGAGAGATTCTCGCAATGATGAAAGAATGTCCAGCTGGTCCTTGTTTACAAGATTCACTGCGAAGCATCGTCGGTCAAAAAGAGTGGCACTACCCATATCCAAAAACTTACGATCCGATTTAGCAATTGTTAGCTCCCTCTTCTGAGTCTCAAAGGCGACTTCAAGCTCAGCGTGCTCTTTACGCAAAGAATCTAACTGATCGACCGTCTCGTTAAGTCGTTGCCGTAGCGCAATCGCAGCTTCCGGCCTGTGAACAATTTAAATCGCCAACTTGTATAGAAGAGAACCACCCACCCATCTCCCAGCGCTTTGCCACTCCGGATTTCCTCAAGGTCACGTTGCAATACCAGCTTTTCTCGATGTGCGGCCATGTAATCTGCTTCGTACCGTGCCTTCATCCTATTAGCGTCCTCTAGCAGGTTCTGCAGGACAAGTATACGGCTGGCATCGGCTTCATTCTTCTTGACAGATGCCAACTCCCGTTGCAACTTCTTTACCTGCAACTTCAAATCCGTCATCGTCGTCCCCGTAATGGCATCATCTAGCTCTCCATCAAGACCAAACGAGTCGCCCATAAGCTCTTCCTCGGTGAGCTCATCGTTGTTCCCCGAAGGCTCCGTCGCCTGCGTTTCCGTCTTCAACGTGGTGGGTGCCCGATGCGAAGTGAGTTCCATCTCGCGCATACGTTCCTGGTAGAGCTCCAACATCTCTGTATCCTTCTTGCGCTCCTCGGAAGTAATCTTCAACTTCGTACGCGCTTGTTCTAACTCGAATTTCACCGTCTCTACCTCTTGTGATCGTGTTGAAACCTTTCCTTCAAGTTCAGCTATTTGGTTCTTATAAGATTCCATGAGTGGCCTGAATGCGGCGACCTTGCGGTAGTCCTCCTCAAGAGCTGCATTCTTGTCGACGAGATCGGCATTTTGTGCCTCAAGCGACTGAATGAAAGTTGTTCAAGTGGTCGACATGGTTACAACAAAGAACAAACCTTGACGTGTTGTCGTAGGTCTGCACCCTCCTGGAGTTTCTTCTTATACTTCTCCATGACGTTCTCTGTCTTTTGTAGTCTATCGGCTGCGTGACGATACCTATGTATGTTGAGTATCATTGTGAATCTCGGTGATCAAGAAACATACTCGTCTACTTGGTCTTTGAGGCGCGCAGCCTCGTCCGCTTTGACCTGCAACTCGTCGATTCGTCGTGTAAGGTCAGTCACCAACGACGTGTGTTTGTCAAGCTCAGCCTCCGCCATGGCAAGATTGTCTTCACTCTTTTGGCTAGCACCTCCGCAGACATAAGACGGGATCTAGCTAAATGGTTTGAACATGTACTCACAGATCAGTGCGAAGCCGCTCGATCTCAGCGCGCATAATCCCATACGCGTTATCATTGCGTCTACTCTCAATGTCCCTTTGTGCTTCGCGTAACCGCGTCAACGCATCGTCCTTTTCAGACACCGCGTCATCGAAATTTGTCTGTAGCGTCCGGTGCTCTTCAAGAAGAGTCTGGTAGACCTTCTCTATGGTCTCCTTCTCCGAAAGAATATGGCTTCTTTCCGACTGAATGAGGTAGTAATGATCATCTCTGGATGCCCCATCAGTACCGATAGCTGATTCTCCACAACCAACAACTGACTCTGTCATGCTCGCTTCTCCAACACTGATATCCCCTTGCGAATCACTAATCTTGCTAATCACCTAAACGCACGCATCAATAATCATGAACGCTCCAAACGCCCAACAGACATACTTGCTCGATAGCCTTCATCAAAAAATGCTGGTCTCCCTCACTCAACTGCTGAATCCGGGCAATAATCTCCTTGTTCTGCTCACACTGCACCGCGATCGCGATCGTTATCCGGCACATGATGAGCGTCGCACCGACATGGCGGTCCTTTGCAATCGCCTGCAAATCAGGGACTTCAAGCCCGCTCGTGGGTTTCTGTAAGACCTCTGCAAAATACTGCGTGAGGAGTCGATAGAGGCGTTTTAGCGCGCTGAACCGGAGGACCCAGTTGTCGGAGAGCTGTGTGGAGGACCTGCTGGATTGTCTGAAGTATTCTGCATCTCTGATGGCGATGTTCAGTCTCTTTGCGAATTAGGGACAGGTAAATGGGACGTACACTAGAGCGAGAACATCGAAGAGCGCGGCGCCATCGCTGAGGTCAGCGACGGTGGTGACTGGTCGGGCTAGGTTGAAAGTTGCGAAAAAGGAGAGGAAAGCGTTGAACTCTTTTCTCTCCTGCTCAGACATGGCTGATTGCGAGCTCAGAGGTAGGTGCAGAATGTGTTTCCTCAAGGCATTATGTAATTATGAACGATTTTGATTGGCTGAGTATTCTACTCGGGTGCATGATTGGCATAACGGGGAAGACAAGTCGATCCATGATGCCTATCTCAGTACTGAGATGCGCCTTCTCATTCCTCCATGTCTTCGGACACTTCGGATCCCATTAATTGTCGTGGCCGATTGTCGTGCAGGCCCTCCGCGCACTCGTGGACAAGTCAACATATCATCATTGGTATGTATTAATGTCCTTGTTGTTAGCCCTCGAAGCTGTTAATTAGCATTTGTGCTTTATTTGAAACGAGGTCTTATCTACATGATTGAGCGTCATGGTTTCATACCAAAAATGCGACCTAACAAGATGAAGTCCTTCATTGCGTTCCGTGAGTCGACAGAACCGTATTGTTCGTTTGTACAAAACTGCCTCGAGGTACATATATACATGGCGATCGAGTCCCAAGAAATGAATACATATCCTAGTACAGGCTCAAGAAATTCAATGCAATCCAATATCACGGCACGACGTTACAATCTCCAGCTTCTCCATTGTCCAATGTTTTCAAACGTAACGCGGCATCCCATCACTGTGGTCAACTGTCTGAACAGAGAGACCATCAACCAAAGTCCCCATTGGCAACTCTTCCTCGTCAGATATCGTTGCAAAGCAAACGTCAATCATGCCCGCGCGACGTAAATTGGTCTCCGTCGGATTTTCCACTTCTTGCAAAGCTTCGCGGACAGATGCTGAATAAGAACCCAACCATAGAAGTTGCAGAGCGCCAATGTTTGGAACGAGAGCCTGATTGTTGCGGGATGCATGGAAAGCTCTCGTCGTGTATAGAGCCAATCCCAACATGATCACCGACGCAGAGGTCGCAAACAGCAACTGGAATCAACCTTCGACAAACTATCGTTGTGTAGATAGTGTCGCGAACTCACAGGAAGAAGAACGATCTACAGCATGCGTGGATCAGTAAAAAAGAAAGAGATTCTGTGCAGCTAATACTGACATTCAGGCGTAGAGCAGTCACATCCTCATAGGTGATGGCCGTCCCCTCGCCAGGTTGAATTCCTCCATTGGGTCCAAGTCGCCCTGCTGAATTTGTAACGCAGTGTAAGTGATAACAGAGCCGTGTACGCTAGTATGATTCCCTACCCATCCAGATGAGTTGTGCGACTGTTTGTGCAATAGCAGCGTCCAGTTTATCCAGGCTCAAGGTGAAATTAGGAACGGGTGGTCCGTCCATGAGAGGGCCCGAGATCCCATCTATCGCTTGGTAATATTGAGCTGTGAGGTTCAATCCTACCAATGACATTATATAACTGGAGCAAAAAAACCGTAAGACATTTGTAGTAGCATGACAGTGAAATTAAGGTCTAAACTTATCCGTAATCGAAGGTCTACTGCCAAAGATTGTGATTCCATCTGGTAAACCCCCAAAATTATACCCGCTACTCGCTGAGTTAGCCAAAATATAACCAACCTGATGTAGACAGCAGATCGTGAACTTCGAAAACTACTAGAAATGGGCAGTATTTAGCGCACATGATTTGACCAGAGGGTATTTATCCACTGATGCGTTTCCTCCCATTGCGTGGATGGCTGCGGGATGGGCATGGGATTCTGTAGAGTGTTGGTTTGCATATCAATCACCACTTCGGTACTGTTGGTCGACAGTGGGCATTGTATAAAAAAGACTTCAATGGGATAATAAGTTCGAGTTGTAGTAGCGGCTGCAGAAAAAGGTTACTATGGTGGCTATATTCCAAAAGCCAAACGCACTTGAAGATTCCCAGAACATCGTTACTGCAACCTCCTTTCGTACTGAAGGCTCGATGTCTAACAAGGTAGAGACCATTAATGTGATAGAAGGTATGAGACTCTAATGTGGGACAGTCACCGATTAGCTTCAGAGTAAATGGTAAAAACCTTGGCACGAACATTATTGGTGTCGCCGACATCAAGCACTTGTATCTGGTCTGTCCCTGTAGGAATTTTCAAAAATGATGAAATCACATTTCACACTATGTTGACGTACAGGTGGGATATACAGCGATGTCGACAAAACTCCCGTCGCCAAGCAGAGCACTTGCTACAAATGGACTGTATGTGACATTTGGGATCAATCCACAATTCGATGTTATCGTTGTTGCATTCACTGTTGCATATCCAACTGCAGAGCTTGTTTGCAGTGTGTCGTAGACTGTATTATTAGATAGCCCTGCAGAGATAAGTCCGGGAAATTGACTGATAGCCGGTAACGATGCAGTGATAGGTACCGGGTTTGAGATACCCGTTACATCTACCCATCCTAGCGTTGTTGAAACATTAGTCGGCATAGAGGAATTGAATGTTTGAAAATGTAGGAGAGTGGAAGAGGTGATATGCAGCACAGAAATGCATACAAGGTAGGTTGTGACGGCAGCAGTTGCCCACAATGATGCAGGGATACTGGTTTGTTTCCAGACACTACTAAGTGCGGAACCAAGGCCTGCCCATGCGCTGGAGACGTCGTGTATGGTGGTTAATTTCAGACGACGTATAAGCGCGCTTGACATCGCAAGCTGTTGTGTAATGAAGACTAGGATGGCGGTGTAGAGCTAGACGAAGCCCATCATTTGGTGCATTAGTAAGAAAACGGTGGATGTACCGTGTAAAATGCCTGTAGTGAAGCACTCAGCACCACGGGCCAGAAATTATTGTTCGTAGGCGTGAATGGGAGAGTCACATGGTGTTCCCAGCGATGTATATAAGAAATGATGAGTACAATGTGCATCATGACCAACATGCCATGCAACATGTAACATGTGCGCGCAGAAAATGTTCCGTTTTGATTTTCTGAGGGATTTATTGAGCGAGTCATCCAGGATGTGGGCAATGAGAATACCATTTCCCAACATGTCGCCTTATCAGACGGATTTTACCTTGCGAATGGCAACGGTATATGAAGTTCCCTTGGGCCCGCCCTAAGCGCACCTGGCAACCCTTTTCACTTCCCCGTCCGAGTCATCCTAGGTTGTTTGCTTGCCTTTTCGTCCAGGACTCCAACGAACTTGAAGAAGCCAGTATGCATGATTATGGGCATGCGTCTGTCAGTTGACTTTGAGTCATGCTCAGGTCCATGAGTTGCATAGAGAGAGCTGTCGATAGTCCGAGTCGGGCCCGAGCGGTTTGCTTGCTTTTTCGTCCTGGACTCCAACGAACTTGAAGAAGTCAGTATGCCGCATGCCAGTGAACATGGCCCGTATCGTCTGTCAGTTAAGTCTACCTGTTATGCTCAAGTCCATGACATAGAGAGAGCTGTCGATAGTCTGAAGATGATCAATGTTTCGATATTCGAACATTGCAGTGGTCACCCACTGGAAAGTGTACGATTGGAACACACGGGTTCAATACGTCAGCAAATAATAATAACACCTATTGGAAATTCAAAACTCAAATAATTACCAAGCCTAGGGGTATTTGCCTTCAAATATGCTATGTAACCAGTCCCTTTCGGTTGAGATACGAAGGGGACTCTACGACAAACGGGGCGGTGAAATACTGGAAAATGGATATCCCTGATGATATGAACAGTACCAAACGCCATTGTCTGGGAGTGGCAAGACCGAAGCCCATTCCTTGGGTGACCATGATGCCGATAACTATGGCTAGCTGTGCGAGAACGCCTAACGAGACGGTCAGGGAACGCATTGCAGAAAGGGTCACGGAGGTCAGTCGAGCGTCGATTCTGCTCCTGGAAGACGGGGTCTTTGACTATTGTTGGCCATATGGTGCCGTGCTTCTCATATCCAGCCTATGCGAATGGTGAACAAACCCCTGCCAACTAAGACCCGCCTCAACTTTGTACCGCGCTGCATCCAATTTCGGTTGGGACACTGGTGAGACATCAGTGGCGTCACGGTCTCTCGTGAGGAAGATATGGCAAGAGAGGCCTTGGAATGAGGGTGCTCGCGTGTGAGAGGAGAGTGCAGATGTAGATGAGGGGAGCTCCGTTGTACTTGACGCTGCTGCAGTGAGCTGGATGCTCTCGGGACGTTTGAGCCGAGGAGGGGGAAGTGAGGCCGTTGGTACGATTGGAACGCACGGGTTCAATACGTCAGCAAATCAACACCTATTGGAAATTCAAAACTCAAATAATCCTAGGGGTATTTGCCTTATGTCCCACCTTTTGACTCAAACAATATGCCACGTCCCACTGACAAGACGCCAATGACGGAGTTCATTCTTGACCAATTACAAAAAACCTCTCCAGACATAGCAACACAAATTCGAGATCTCATGTCTACCTTTCTGGCAGAATATTGGCAGGGAGTCCGAACTAGAGCAGCTACCAGCTTTAAAGTAATTGAGGATGTGGCTGATGCGTTCAAGCTGCAGTGGGCTGAAATTCTCATCACTGGCGACTCTGATCCCGGATTCTTTCAGTCCCTCGTGCTTGTTGTCGAAGCAAAAGCTGATGGTTATGTGGATTCGACACTACCTCAACTCCTGGTTTATCTCGCATCCATCCGTCAGTCTCGGAAGGCACGTGGAAGATCCGACACATCGGTGTATGGTGTTGCATCTGATGGCCTTAACTGGAGGTTTGTCATGATCACCGGTGCGGGGCTCATCAAACTTAGCCAGCCATTCGATACCGCCATTCCTGAAAACACCAAGCTCGTTTTGGAATGTTTGGCATTCATGATAGACTGCGGCTTCGATGTCGCCCAATACAACACCCGAGAAGGGTGAATCTGATGATCCTGGCATGCATGTTGACGAGAGTCACGATGAAAATGGTGATGACGATGATGACGACGAATGATTAGACATGTAAGGTAGACTAAATACACCCTTAACCCCTGTATAATTTCGAAAAGCAAAGTGTCGAGCAGAGTAACGCTGCTGCAAAGAGATAAAATACTCTTCCTTCCTTCATGGGATCGCCATTTGCAAGGAAATTGCGCAGCGGAAGAAAGATCAGACCAATGACGAAATTGCTCGACCCTTGGAAATTGGTTGGAGAGAGACTTCCAAGCGAACAGATGAATGCTTACAGTTCAACGATAAACCCACTGATGAAATGGCGGACACAGCCTGTATGGGGTCAGCGAAGGAACGATGCGCTTCGTGGAAAAAACTGACATGGGGTGGTGCCACCTCGGGGATGATGACAAACGGAATGGGACCTAATCCGAAGGCAAATGACCTTGAGGATAACATGAGTTGCGCGGGGGAGTCAGATGTAAACCACGCACATAACAAAGGTGGTGATCGCGATGCTGGACAAAGTCACGAAGCCGCTATCCAGCCCGTAGCCAACAGCCAGATGAGACAGAAGAGCGCCAGCAACTGATAACTGGATGAGTTGTTTCCTGCCCACTCGCTAAGTACCTGTGTGAAGTTATTGCAGTTACTAGAATGCGATTAAACTTGCCTCAATAAGGAAGATCGGAGGAAACGTCATGAAGAAGTTGACAATTGTGATTCCTAACGAAACATATGGTGCTAGTTCGGGGAGGGATTTAGAGAGTATATCGTTACTGTAGTACAAGACTGTGGTACGTTGAGAAATGTCATAATGTGCAAGTCAGTGTTCTGCTTACCTGCGTTGATTCCTGATATTTGTTGAGATGTCATAGCGGCGATAATTGTCAATAAGGGACGGCGAAGTTCAGTAGAAGCGAACAGTCGAGGAATAGTCATTGCAGGCTGACGGTCAGTTGAGACGCGTTCTGTGGTGTTATCACTGTCTGGCAACAGAGGTTCCTCGCTTTCTTGTTCTTCAACTAAAGACTAATCAGATTCTTGTCTCGGCAAGTCAGTATCTGCTCACGATCAGTACGCGAAACATCATGGAATTCGCCCCACAATCTACGAATTGCTAACTTCTCTTGGTTTACCAGTCCCTTTCGGTTGAGATACGAAGGGGACTCTACGACAAACGGGGCGGTGAAATACTGAAAAATAGATATCCCTGATGATATGAACAGTACCAAACGCCATTGTCGGGGAGTGGCAAGGCCGAAGCCCATTCCTTGGGTGACCATGATGCCGATAACTATAGCTAGTTGTGTGAGAACGCCTAACGAGACAGTCAATCAAGCTTCGAGATTGATAAACTAAGAAACAGCGCGAACCCAAGTTTCCCCTGATTTTTGCCGGTGCTATCTCAGACAGGTATATAGGACAAAGGCAAATGCCCAGGCCTGCTGCAAAACCAACAAGGAATCTGTGGGCGTGAGAGATTAAAGTAGTGGATAATGCTGGAGCACATACCTGCCTAGAATCAGTGGGCCTACGGAAGAAGACAGCCCGAATATGGTAGAACCAGCAGCCGTGAGCACGGCGCTGAGACGAGAAGCGCCTTTCCGCCCATAACGGTCCATAACAATGTTAGCGCCCAGACTGCCAAAGAAGCCTCCCATAGTGTACATAGACGTCACTACAGAGAATGTTGCGTCGGACATTGGGATACATGTTGGCAGACCAAGGTACGTTGGAGCACTTGCATCAGCGACTTTACATGTCAGGACAGCTTGTAGCTGATTTAGAGCGGACGTGTGATAACCATACTTGCAGAAGGACGTGATTAGGGCATGAACTTGAGTAGAGAATCATTGAGTAAATACCTGGAACGAAGCAGTGAGGACCCATAGGCATACGAGCCAGCCGTACTTGGTAAATGTGTGAGCGCCCTCAGAAGTCATCTGAAGCTTATGGAGACCCACCAGCAGCGGTGAACGCCGAGAGCAGCTGCGACCCCAGGTTTCCCACGCATGACTGACATAATGTGTCAAATGGTTCACTAGGTTCGGATACAATTAAGTCAATTGAGGTGCGGCGGCCAAGCTTCGATCGCCAGCGCCATGGATCAACGTCAACGGTTTCAGTGGTTGAGACCTTGGCAAGGCAACGACTGTCTAGTACCTGACTGGTCACCTGTTATTTTGATAGACGTTGCAAAGCCTGGTTTCGTGCACGGGTATGTACCAATAAACGTCTGTGGGAAATGTGAAGTTTCGTTGACATGAACTATATTTTAAGTCTGTACTTTGCGTATGCTGCCTCCGCTAGCGCTCATTGTTCTAATGGACTTTAAGTTATTGTGAACCAATCGCAATGACCTGAGCTGCCTGATTGCTTCAAGTTGGAGGAGATTTGCACAATTACCATGTACGTACTTATAAGCTTTAGATTACCTCCGGAGCCATATGATTATTCTGGTCGTCATTCACCACATGATGCAGAATTCGGTACCTTCACGGTTCCTATTTCGGGCAAGCCGTACTACTAAAAGTTGATCAGAACGTTGTGATCCACTTTCTTTTTTCCAGCTTACCACAATAGCTGTGTCCTAAACGTTTCACCCGACCTTCACTCTTCTCCCTCCCCACCTTCGCTGGCATCTGCCCTCTACGCTCTTTAGCACTCACGCTCGTTTTTGTTTCGTATTATGCCACACCCTGTGTTTCTCGTGGCCACCCTTCTCACATTTGCTTTGCCTCTTGTTTATGCCGCTACGGCCGACCAATGGCGAGGTCGTTCAATTTATCAGTGTGTATATGACTCCTTCACCAAGTATCTGATTGTATGATTTTTGTAGAGTCCTCATCGACAGATATGCTTTGCCCGAAGGCGCTGACCCTAACCAATGCCCTCCGGGGACCCGTACATGGTGCGGCGGGACCTGGAATTCGTAAGTATCTCAAAGCACACTCATGAGTCATTTCTACTTCATGCTGACTTCCCACAGTCTTCGCCAGAATCTGGACTACATCCAAGACGCAGGTTTCACTGCAGGTACTTACAATTTTACTCATAACCATCGAGATATCTATCTGACTTGGTATTTCAGTCTGGATAAGTCCCGTTTCCCAAAACTATGAGGGTCCTGCTACGCCATATGGAGATCCCTACCACGGATACTGGATTGCGGATGCCACTAAACTCAACTCTCGGTTTGGTACATCTGACGATCTCAAGGATCTTTCAGATGAACTCCATCGTCGCGGAATGTGAGTGCATTCACAGACTAATATTCGCATTATTGAATTTTTCAAGGTATTTGATGATTGATGTCGTCGTCAACGATGTCATGGCCACGTCAATAACCCCCGATTTATCTACGTATATGTTCAAAGAGCAGGTAAAATTACTTTTCTGCGTGCTACACACATCAATTACTGAGTCGTTCACACCTAGTCGCAATACCATCCATACTGTGCTATAGATTGGAGCAACACCACCAGCGAGGAACAATGCTGGTTAGGCGATACCGTCGTTCCTCTTCCTGACATCAACACAGAAGACCCAAGTGTTGTTGCTGGGTTTGGTGACTGGATTCAGTCCTTGGTGCAGGAATACAATATTGATGGACTCCGAATTGATGGTAAGTGTTGTCAAGCAGTTTGATTATTACAATTTCACGAAGATTTTTCCAGCTGCAAAGTATGGCTTCCCTCGTTTCCCCCATTCGCGCTAACAGAGGTGTAGACATGTCAATATCGGCTTCTGGCCTGTGTTCTGCGGTAAAGCCGGTGTATTTTGCATAGGAGAGGTCTTTGGCTCGGATATCGAGTAAGGTCTTAGTGGTCTATCTTGCTCTGATTAACACAGGTTTGGATTGCAGCTCCGCCGCTCTCTACCAGGGACCCAATGCCCTTGACTCAATTTTGAACTACCCCATGTACACCGCGCTCCTAAATGCGTTTACCATTCCTGGGCAACAGAATACGAGTGCCGTTGCAGACATGATTGCGCAGGAGGCAACGAAGTTCAAGGTATGTGGTCCCCACCTGTCTGTAAATGTACATCAATGGTTGTAGGACCCCACACTTCTGGGGAACTTTATTGAGAATCAGGACATTCCTCGCTGGACGAATCTCTCTACTGACCCTCAAACTTTATAGTAAGCTCTTTTCTATATTGTATCTCGCAGATCCTGACTTGAAACAGCAACGCCATGGTGTTTAACTTTATGACTGATGGGTAAGTATTATCGCCGCTTTCGCCAAGAAGTTGCTGACATTTTACAAGCATACCCATTGTGTATTATGGCCAAGAGCAGGGTTTCAGCGGGAATAGTGATCCTGTAAGTTGTACCTGCTGATTTATTTGATGCACCTTAACGCCGCCACAGTATAATCGGGAAGCAATGTGGCCCTCGAAATATGCCAACACTACAACATATCAACTCGTGACCAAATTGAACAAGGTATGCTATAGTTTGAATTTGTGGGCTTTATGTTGAACATCGTGCCAAACAGTTCCGCAACTACTTGGTCAACACCACGCAATGGGCAACCACCCCGGTGCAGGTGCTCACGACATCACCGTACGGCATTGCAACTTTGAAGGGGGATTGTGTTTCCATCATGACCAATATCGGATCTCCCGTAAGTCTATGCAAACATTTATCCGCATCTTCGAACTTTTCTGATTTTACTATACCCTATTATTAGCCTCAAAACATCAGTATTCCCGTGTATACCCCGTATTCTGCAAGCACGTCACTCACCAAGTCAGCTCCTTCTCAAATTTACTTTGGATATCAGAACTCACATTATGTTACAGTATACTGACTTGTCAACAGTGGCCAGTGGGCAGCAATGGCACCATCGACGCACAGTATAGTTTAGGAGGCGTGCCTCTTGTTCTCTATCCTACTGTTCTTTTGCAGGGATCTGGTTTGTGCGGAACCACGGCTACGACGACGGGTTTAACCAAATACGAATCGTCGGCCCCGCCCATCCATCGACCTGTTATATCTCTTTTAGCTGTGGTGTCTACTTTGTCATTGGGCTTTTTGACTTTTTTTTGTAATGTCTAGGGGCTCTAATGGATAAAATTTCATGTTGACCGAAGTTTTTGTTTTTCATATCCTTGACTACTGTTGGAAGATGTCGAACCTTGGGGTATTTTCGAGATGCGGCGCAGGCATCCCAGAGTGAAGTGCACTATTAGTGACCTACGATGTATTCATAATCTTACCAAGTATCCAAACGGTAAATATTACAAATGCGAGTCCACCTGAGATGGTGTGAGCACACAAGCTGCACAATTTGATCTCGATGTTGATCTGCATACTCCTGAGCATTTGGTGTGATGCCCAGATTTCACGACACGTAGAACTTCTGCGGACATTCTGCGGAATCTAGTGATTCAAACATTAATGTGCAATTTTCAAAGCGCCTTGGGCTACAAGAAATCGTAGTACATCTCACTGCCACGGGCCATATGCCATGCTAGGACCTTCCTCGATGCCAATGCAGAGAACTAAGAGCAATGTAAGGCTTCAAGGTGCAAGCAACAGAGAATATTTGAATAATCCAGGCCCTCGCTTGAAGCTGTTATCATTTGCGACCAACACCCAGTCCACCCTCGCCCTCCATAGATCTTGCCGAAAAGCCGCTAAGTCGTCGGACGGTCGGACTCGGACCGTCATCGGTCACGGCGGTACTTCTTTCAAGTTCAAGTTGACTTGAACTTCTACCTACTACTCAGGACTATGTTTTCGCATGCTAGACTCTCGGACCTGTGGAAACAGGTGGACATTCCAGTGAATGCTCGCTCTTCAGCGATATTTACTATATGGTTCACCAGTCCGAGTCACCGCGGTGGTCACCAACGGTAGCCACGATCGTCGCAATGGCAGTCACGCACAGCTCAACCGAAATGTCGCGGCGTTCTAACTTCCAACCTTCAAGTTTTGTTTTCAAGTTGTAGGCTCGTGATCAACATTCAATTGAAGAAGGTCGGCATGCATTAGCCCGCGTGTCTACTTGAATTTAAGCGAAAAAAACGCTGGATGGTGTTATATCTAGCACGAAATAGTCGTCGTTTGACGATCAAGTTCGCGCCCTCCCACATCGATCTATCTTCGGGAAACACAACCGTGGGCCAATCAAACGATCCTTCTTGGTGGCCAGCCATCAACTCGGCTCTCTTTCCCAGCTATCTTGTATAAGTACGCGTGGAACTCATATGACCGTGACTGTGATGTCTCGATCTAACGTTGGCTGGGGTTTCACAGCTGCTACCTCTGTCGAGATAATGTACGATTGGGGCGAGGAAGATAGATTTCAAGAATAATCCTACAATCTCTCTGGTACTCACATTTGGACAAGAGGTGGGTTAATGCCATGGACGGAGCAGCCACACTAGACAATGTGTGTGAAGTTCTTGCACCATATCTCACAGACTGGATTGCTGTAAAACACTACAACGATATTCGGCAAGAGGGCTTACTATCAGGCACTGTTTCCGAACGGTGTCAATGCTTGGAACTTAAGCTTATAATGTGAACGTGGTCCTTTTTGCTGCTGACATTTCGCACGCGCCAGCTTTTTTGGTATCTTTTGCTTCAAGCTTACTTGTTTATTTTCAATCGTACGCCAATCTCTCTCACACTGATCTGCTTGTGTCCACCACTCAAAAATTTTATAGGACACATCTTCCCTGGGATTTCGGGCGTATAATTGTATTTGTCAAATTTCCTTGCTCGTGCATATGCTTGTGCTGGGACCACGTCCAATCCTATGCTCATGGGCAACTGGGATTCAACAAGCGGCATAACGTCAATTTTTTCCAAGCATATTTCAACCAGCAGTGTGTAGCATGGGAAACGGTCTGATTAACAGTCGTCGGGTACTCTGCAGGAGCTTCGGGTTTCGTCGCGGTACTGTACATTTTATCTAGCGTTCAAAAGTAGATTTGAAACACGAATAGAGCAGACAATTGGTCAATCAACATTTTATTGCATGACTATACTAGCTGCCCACGAACGTGCAATACCCTACAGACTCGGACACTTCACGACCCATAAGTTCCCAACCTGAAGCGCGGCGTTTCAGCCTCACACAGGCCACATATACCAATCAAAGGGTCAACCAAAGGTCGCCACGTCGCCAGTTCAATTCGGCAATATGATGTATTCAGCTGATGAACTTCTCCCTGGGCGTTGCTACGTTTTTCCTAGTTGACTGCAACTCTAAAATTGGAAAACCGTAGCAACGCTAGGAGAGAGATACATCCGCTGAATATCTCATGTTGCGCATTGGAAGGCAGACACGGCGAGCATCGGTCAACCTCTAATCCATGTATGTAACCTGCATGGGGAAGAGACAGAGCGTCTTCAGAGTTTGCTAAGTGTGATTCTCAGAGCACAGACTTGGGGAAGGAGTGTATG